>QLPC01000209.1:0-52227 GCA_003314055.1 Lactifluus hygrophoroides | reverse complement strand
ACCCGTACCCGTCCTTGGACCGTCAACAGTACGGCCGTACCCGTCAGACGGACGGTGTGCAGCCCTACTCCGCGTCACTCATGATCGATGATCACGCATCTCAGATGGTCAATTCACCTCACATGCCAAAATCCATCAACTGAAGGGGCACTTTCCATGATCGCTTACCTGGCTCTATGCTATGACGGATAGTCCACCAAACCATCATGCATCATTAGGGGTGAAGTGGTGTCCCATGATCTGTAATCTCATCATCGATATCGGACGTCCCACCACTGTCATGTAGCCGGTTAGCAGTAACAAGAAGGAACCCAACTTGTCGAGAGCCTCTGCCTCCTAGAATTTCTTTATTTGTCTTGGTCACGCAATTCCCCTCTCTTTTTCCATATTCTTGCGTTGCTACCACAACGGCTACAATGCATCAGGAAAAACCCAAAGTGCTAAAATGACTAATTAGCACTAATTAGTTTACCCCGGGGGGCTAATTAGTCTCGCTTAGTCTCGCTTAGCAAAATTATTGCTCTTTAGTCACGATTAGCAAGTTGGTATTTCCTGATGAATACAAGCAATGCAATACAATGATTGGGAAACATACATATATACATACATGAAAAATACCGTGCGGCAAGATCACATCATTACATTTCCGCCTCAAGTTGGGGCTCGCTCGTTCCGTCGTGGTCATCGATATAACTGTCACCACAAAAGGGGGAGGATTCTAATATACAGCATCTTCCTGTTAAATTGTTCCATGCTTATTTGTTGCGACCTTCAAGTTCAAGTTTTCCTTTTTGTCTTTGAGAGCTTGACAGTAACTTCACTAATGCTTCTGGTACGATCCCAGTTGTTTCGGGTGTCAGGATCTCCCCAAGGATCGCATCTGCACCATGCTCGAGAAGAACACGTGCGACTTCCGTATTTCCCCATTCCAAGGCGAGATGCAGTGGTGTCCGCCCGTCCATGTCCCGAGCCATCACATCCGCACCAGTTTCAAGAAGGAAGTATACGATTTCCACTCCCTCCTGTTGCGAGGCGAGATGCAATGGTGTCCGCCCGTCTTCGTCCCGCGTCATCGTATACGCACCATGCTCCAGAAGGATACACGCGATTTCGACACTTCCTGACTCCGAGGCGTAATGCAAAGATGTCCTCCCCCCCTTTTCTTTGGCCTTCACATCCGCACCATGCATGAGCAGGACGCGTGCGACTTCCGCACATCCACATTGCGAGGCGAGGTGTAATGGAGTCTGCCAGGCCTTGTCCTGGGCCATCGGATCTGCGCCATATTCGAGAAGGATGCTCGCAACTTCTTCTTCCAAGGCGAAATGCAATGGGGTCCACCCTTTCTTGTCACGGGCCATCGGATCTACGCCTGTCTCGAGAAGGGCGCGTATGACTTCGACGTGCCCCATGTCCGATGCGAAATGCAACGGTGTCTTCCCACATTCTTCCTGGGCTTCCGCATCCGCACCGCGCTGGAGAAGGAGGTGAACGACTTTCAAACGACCCCTTCGCGATGCGCGATGCAATGGAGTGCGCTTATGCTCGTCCTGGGACATCACATCCACACCACTCTTTAGAAGGGCATCAACGGCTTCTGCATATCCCCTTCCTGATACCCAATGCAATAAAGCGACCATGTCGTTGTCTTCGGCCGTCGCATGGGTGTCAGGCTTGAAACGAACGCGTTTTTTTGACGAGGGTGACTTTGAATGTATAACGGACTTTCCCTTTTGTGCGGCTTGAATCCCGTCAACCATGTCGTTGTCCTCGGCCGTCGCATGGACGTCGGGCTTGAAATGGACGTGTTTATTTGACGGGGGTAACTTGGGATATATAATGGACTGTCCCTTTTGTGCGGCTTGCATCTCAGCAGCACGTTGGCCGGTCGATTTCGAACGGAGAATGGAGGGGCGGGAATGCGGAGACCGCAATGGTTGCGACAGGATGGGGTCTGGGGTTACGACGGGAATGGTAGCACGATATACGATAGATGGCGTAAGAGGGGTGGGGAAACGGCAGAGGTGATGTAATGAGAACATACCGGAAGATGGGGGGCGTATCGTGTGCTGTTCGAGACGGGATGAGGCGGGGGACATTGTGGAGAGTGGTCGTGTTTGGGAATGATACGGTTTTATGTTCATGCTTGAGGTATGAAAATGACCCCGACATCAGTGCCACTGGTGAGGGCGAAGTGAAAGAAGAAACATCATACGACGACATTAAGTCAGCAACAACACTAGTGCTTTGGCCGCTGTTACTGACGGTGTCGGTGCCAGAGAGGGTGTCACCGTGCTTGGTTATTAAGCCACCTTCGGTGCTAGAACTGGCGCTAGCGCCGATTCCAGTGAAGAGAACGTTAGGCAAAAAGACAGGGGGACGTGCCAACAAGACGATAAATTTACCCCGGGATAGCCGACCTGGAATGACTTTGTAATGCTTCGAAGTTATATTTTGTTAACGTTGCTACTTCAACGCCTCGCGTCTCAGCTTCGGAACTGCCCTCGCTAGCAGGAAAATGATCTGTATATAGAATTCATCATCCTGAGGACTATGGAATTGTAATCTTAATACACACCACACTCAACAGACCATATCTCTTGCCTGGAATTACGGAGGTAGCGTAAAACTGCATCTGGTCGTAGATCATTCAGGGCCTGAAACAGTAAGCCAGCTGTGTCACAGTTAACAGATGAACGAACACACATAAACGCCAGCGTTCATAAGGTCGTCATCATGAACAAGAGCCATGTCACAGTTCGGCGCCTCCTTCACACGGTATTTGTTAGAAGTGGATATGCACTATGAAAACGCAGAGCAAGTCCCAATACTCACTGTAGCGAGATATTCTAGGAGCACGAGGAGGGGATCCTGATACTTTAAGGTGTCAAGGAGATGTTGAAGCTTGAAGGATAGTTAAGCGGGCTGTCTCACGTTGGTATCGGTTGGGACACATTGGAGTTGAGGGCCAAATTCAGGCTCATCTCCACCCGGATCTTGAGTTGGTTCTGCTGCTCCACGAAGCCGCGGTAAGAGCTTCATGAATTTGGTGACACGGAGCCCTCTAATGAATATGCATTGATTTTCGGGCAGGTTCTGATATAACCATAGTGATCCGAATGACGCTTCAGCGTCTTTTAACTGGATGGGAAAATAGGAAGATGCGTACCTGGCCACTGGGACCACAATTCAGCGCCACTCCCTGGATATCTTCGCGTGAGAACTGCCATTCTACATCAACGTTACCAGTAGTTTGAACGTTGAAAGACACTTTTTCCCCTCCCTGACACTCGGAGAACACGACATTCGCCGATGACTTTGCAAGATCGCGCCCAGTGACAAGGATGATATCTTCCATGCGCCTGACTCCTAGGCCAAGCCTCTGAGCGAACGCAAACCAGACATCGATGTGTTTGGCTATGCACTTGGCGAACTCTCCCCGAACAATCGTGTCCTCGCGCTGGGCTGACACCGGAAGGGAGAGTATTGCACCTTGCTTCCTATTGCACGAATAAGTTACTTGCGCAGGTTCTGGTCTGGTACTAAGAGGTCAACGGTAAGAAGGCATGCAAAGGTGAAATTTCAACTACCCTGTGGAACGTATTCCAGATATATCAGATGCAAGAACGATTCCCTTCGAGGGGAAGTCACTGGACTTCACTCTGCCTTTGTGAATATGATCCGGCATCATAAGGTGTAACGGCGCATGGTGTTCCGGAACACCGAAGTTTCTATGAGATTGATGACCTTCTGGGAGTAAAACGTTGAATAGACGGAGAAATCTGCCTTCACGAATAAAGCCGACGTCGCCCACTTCTACAGAGCGATAAAGTCCCCCAGAGCCTGGAACCCAGAGGGCATGGCCATAAGAAGGGTACTTTATTGCAAGCTCTTCGCGAAAAATGTCGTATTCCATCCGAGGTGGGAACAGACCCAATTTAGAGGGGAGAAAGACAAACTGGGGTCAACATAAGGACAACGTCCCACTGGCAGGACCCAAGTTACTTGTGGAGTCCGAGTCTCAGGTCTCAGGTATCAAAATTTGCTGACGTAAGCCATATATCTAAGTTCAGGTCAGCCTAACTATAGAAGTACTATCGCTCACGTGACGACTGGGACTTTTCGCGAGGGTGCAGATCGCCGTCCCCGTCCCTGGACCATTTCACGCTCTCCTTTTTCGTATATCCTGTATTATTACCAGTATATCACGACCGCTACTAGTACAAACAGCGCGATGTGATACCCGGGAACTGTGCGGCTCCTGTCAGTGGTTTGGGTGATGCCATGCCGCGGCCAGATCATGCAAAAAGGAGAGAAATAGCTCCCACATAACCACAGTACACCAGAACCATCAAATCTCCTGATATCGATGTCACTGCAGAAGGGAAGGGGAAAATCGTCGTCTAGAGCCCCTTGTCTAATACGAACATAGTTTCGTAACTTTGTTAGAGCCTCTACTCGGAGTTAATATCTACTTCATAGGGAAACAGTAACTTCATAATATGATATCGTTTTTCAATTGCCGCTTCCTGATATGAGGTACGCCCACTGTTGTTGCGGGTGCTGGGATCGGCGCCATATTGAAGAAGAACACGAGCAGTTAATTCATGCCCCCGTCTCGATGCCAAGTGCAACGGTGTCAACCCGTCTTTGTCCTGGGCTTCGTCTACACCATGCTCTAGAAGGAGGCGTGCGACTTCTACATGTCCCCCTTCCGAGGCAAGATGCAACGGCGTCCACTGGGTCCTGTCCTGGGCCCTCGCGTCCACACCACGCTTGAGAAGGAGACGTGTAAATTCCACATGTCCCCACTGCGAAGCGAGATGTAATGGTGTCCGCCCGTCCTTCGCCCGGGCCGTCACATCTGCACCATGATCGAGAAGAACGCGTGCGATATCCATGTGTCCCTCTTCCGAGGAAAGATGCAACGGCGTCCGCCCGGTCTTGTTCTGAGCCATCACATCCGCACCATGGTAAAGAAGGACGCGCACGACTTCCAAGCATCCCCATTCCGAGGCGAAATGTAATGGTGTCCCTTTGTCCTTGTCCCGGGCATCCACATCCGCGCCATAGTCGAGAAGCACGCGTGCGACTTCCTTATATTCCCATTCTGAGGCGAGATGCAATGGTGTCCGCCCGACTTTGTCCTGGGCCATCACATCCACGCCACGCTCAAGAAGGAAATGTGCGAATCCCACACGTCCCCACTGCGAGGTGAGATGTAGTGGTGTCTGCCCGCACTTGTCCCGGGCCATCCCACCAGCACCATGTTCGAGAAGGACGCACGCGACTTGCGCACACCCCCATTTCGCAGCGAGATGAAATGGTGTCTGCCCGTTGTCGTCCCGGGCCATCACATCCGCATCATAGTTGAGAAGGACGCGTGCAACGTCCATATGTTCCCCTTCCGAGGCGAGATGCAACGGTGTCTTCCCGTGCTTTTCCTGGGCCGCTACATAGGCATTATGCCCAAGAAGGAGGAGAACGACTTCCATATGTCCCTCTTGCGATGCCCGGTGCAAAGGAGTCAGCCTCTGCTCGTCCCGGGCCATCACATCCGCACCGCTATTGAGTAGAGCACGTACAACTTCCACACGTCCCTCCTGTGATGCAGAGAGCAACTGAGCCCGCATGTCCTCGTCCTGGGCCATCGCATGGCTGCCGCCCTCGGGAAGGACATCCCTCTTCGATGAGAGTGACTTCCCATGTATTTGGTTTAGTGCGGCTTGCGTCTCAGTAAGTCTGCTGGCCATCGAGAGGAGAAATGAGGAGTAAGAATGCGGGGGCTGTGATTGTTGCGACAGAATGGGATCTGGGAGGACGATGGGACTGGTAGCATGTTGCACGATGGATGAAGTAGGAAGGGTGGGGAAAACGCCATACGATATCAAGTCATCGTTATCAGTAGAGTCTTGTATGCTGCACTTTGCGTTGTTGGCAGCGTTGGAGAGCAGATTGCGTTGCTTGGTTATTGGGCCACCCGCGGCGCTAGAACTAGTACTAGCACTGATTCCGGCAACAGAGAATGTCAGACAAAACCAAGTAATGTGTGCCAATAAGACGGTAAAAATACCTCGGGCTAGCTGATTTCGGATGATTTAGTAATGTTCCGAAGTCATTTCTTGATAATGCTGCCACAATACTTCGCATCTCAGCGTCTGAACTACCCTCGTCTGCTGGTAAAAACTCTGAATTTGAGGTTTTTTCGTCATGAAAGCTATGAATCCGATACCTACCAGACTCAAACAGCCAAATATCTCGCCTGGAATTTCGCAGGCAGCCTAAAATTGCATCTGGCTGCAGATTTTCCAGGGACTACAAGAATGAGATAGCTGGCTCAATCAGGATGATAAAAAAACGCACAGCAACATCAATGTGGTTAAGATCATCGTCATGGACAAGACCCATGTCACAATTAGGCGCCTCCTGCATGACATCTATTAGAGCGGATGTACTGTACAGCCACAATGTAGATATAGAGGGAGTCCAAACACCCACTGTAGCGAGATAATCTAGGAGTGTGAGGAGGGGATCTTGATACTTTGAAGTGTCAAACAGATGCGAAGAACAGTGAGATAGACCATCTTACGTTGGTATCTGTTGGAATACTTTGAAGTTCGATGTCCGATTCAGGCTCATTTCTACCAGGATCTTGAGTTGGTTCTGCCGCTCCTCGGAGTCTCGGTAAGATCTTCATAAATCGGGTGACACGGAACCCCCTGACGAATATGCATTGATCTTCGGGCAAATGCTGATTTGATCATGTTTATGCAAGCACTATTTCTACGTCTTGGAATGAGAAAAGGGGAGAGACGTACCTGGCCACTAGGACCACGATTAAGGGCCACTCCGTGAACATCTTCAGGTGAGATCTGCCATTCAACATTGGCGCCGGAAATACCAGTAACTTTGACTCCGAACGACACTTGTTCTCCTTCCTGGCCCTCTGAGAATGCGATATTGGCCCACGATCTCGCAAGATCGCGACCAGTGACAAGAATGATATCCTCCATCCGGGTTACTCCCAAGCCAAGATCCCGAGCAAACGCGAACCAAATGTCAATATTTTTGGATATGTGCCTGGCAAAGTCTCCACGAGCGACGGTGTCCTCGCGTTGGGCTTGCACTGGAAGGGACAAGATTGCCCCTTGCTTCCTAGAACATGAATACGTGACTTGCGCAAGTTCCGGCCTGGTTAGAAATTAATGACAAAGTGTCCCGCAAGGGTGGGGAGTTCAATTACCCTAGCGCACGTATTCCATCTAAACCTGACACAAGTGTAACTCCTTTCGAACGGAAGTTATTGGGACTGAGTGTGGTCGGATAAATATGTCTTGGAAGCCTGAGTTCTAGCGGCTCGTGATGTTCTGGAGCACCAAACTCTTGGTGGGACGGGTGATCTTTGGGGAGAAGGACGTTGAATAGACGGTGAAATTTGCCTTCGCGAATGAAACCGACGTCGCCCACTTGTACGGCGGGATAGAGTCCAGGGCTTGGTACCCAAAGTGCGTGGCCATGAGCAGGGTACCTTATTGCAAGTTCTTCACGAAAGATATCGTACTCCATCGGCAACCGGCACTTCTATAAAAGAGAGCAAAGCAGGACAGGACAATGTGACCGGTCTGCCCGTGCCAATCAGTTCAAAGCCGATATAAGAGGAAATAGAGTGCGCCCTTGAGGCCTGTGAGGGTTAATGAGCGGCCGGGAAAGGTTGCCGTTTTCGTATGATTGCGTTAACTTACTATCCCTGCCTGGTAGTTTCAAAAATTTTATCAAAAAACATCGGTGGCACCTTTTGCTAATCAAACCTTTTTAGCCAGATCCCTAACGTCTCAACGAGATACCAACATCCTCTTAGAAAATGGTTGCTGTGTAGCAGGTCCTAAAAGTAGGAAGTTCCAAATTTTCGGTTATGGTGTGTCCCGGTAACGCTGACTAATTGCTCGATTACATCTCCGCAGTCAGCGTTCGGTGATGTCTGAGTATGAAAACGGCTGGGTCTGGAGTTTTTATAACACCGCATAGTCGGAGCATGAATGCATGAACCATCACATCACAACAGGCCCGGGCCACCCATGTCACTCCGAATAACTGTCTTTCATCTGCTCCGGACACTCTGAAGTACGAAAGTGATGTGCGGAAATCTTGCTGGTTATTGTGCTTAGCTGTACTTAACTCTGAAGTTGTTTGACCCAGTTTTTTTCATTTTGTCTGATCATATTGGCTTATCGCATCCCATCCGTGAGGCTAGATTACGCAGAAAGAAAATACCTGCTGCCGCACAACGGCAATTCCTTCTTGCCAAATACGAACACGATTCTATTAACTTATTAGAAAGGCGTTACGGCTTATCGCCGTAGTTTGGTAATGATGTTAGGTTTCAGCCGATGCTTTCTGAAGTGGGAAACGCTCCCTTTTGTTACGGATCCTGGGATCTACTAGCTTAGTGCCCACACTGGAGAAAGATACGAGCGGTGCATTCATGCAATCCCTCGCGATGTCAAGTGCAATGTGGTCTATTCGTCGTTGTCCCGGGCTATCATTTTTACAGCATGCTCGAGAAGGAAGAGTGCGAATTCCGCATGTCCCCACTGCATGGCGAGAAGTAATGGTGTTTGTCCATCCTTGTCCCGGACCGTCCCATCTGCACCACACTTGAGAAGGATGCGTGCGACTTCCACATATTCCCATTTCGCGACGAGATGCAATGGCGTCCGCTCGTGCTTGTCCCGAGCCATCGCATCTGCACCATGATCGAGAAGGAAGCGTGCAACTTCTACACGTTCCTCTTGTGAGGCGAAATGTAGTGGCGTCCACCCGTCCTCATCCTGAGTCATCACGTCCGCACCGTGCTTTAGAAGGACACGTGCGAGTTTGACACTTCCCGACTCGGAAGCGAGGTGCAATGGAGTCAGCCCGTCTTTGTCCTTGGCCTTTGCATCCGCACCATACTCGAGAAGGACCCGTGCAACTTGGACACATTCCCATTTGGCGGCGAGATGTAGTGATGTCCGCACGTCCTTGTCCCGGGCCATAACATCCGCACCATGGTCGAGTAGGAAGCGTGCGACTTCTACACGTTCCTCTTTGGAGGCAAGGTGCAGTGGAGTCCGCCCGTCCTCGTCCTGGTTCAACACATCTGCACCGTTCTCTAGAAGGACGCGTGCGACTTCAACACTTCCTGACTCCGAGGCGAGATGCAATGGAGTCAGCCCGTTTTTGTCCTTGGCCTTGGAATCCGCACTGTGCTCAAGAAGGATTTGCACGACTTCCACACATCCGCATTGTGAGGCGATATGTAATGGAGTCCGCCGGACCTCGTCCTGCGCCATCGCGTTTGCACCGTGGTCTAGAAGGATGCGTGCAACTTCCCCTTTTCGAACGAAATGCAATGGAGTCCAACCCCATTCGTCACGGGCCATGGCGTCCACATCATGCTCGAGAAGAACGCGTACGACTTCTACACGCCCCAAGTCCGAAGCAACATGTAACGGCGTCTTCCCATGCTCTTCCTGGACTACCGGATCCGCACCAAGTTCTAGAAGGAGGCGAACGACGTCTACATTTCCCTCTCGCGATGCCCAATGCAATGAAGTGTGCTTGTGCTCGTCCAGGGCCATCACATCCGCATCGCCCTTGGGAATGGCACGTACGACTTTCACACTTCCCCCTCTTGATGCCAAATGCAACGAAGTCTGCCTGCGCTCGTCACGGGCCATCGCATCGGCACCGCGCTCGAGAAGGGCGCCTTCCGTTGACGAGAGTGACATGGAATGTATAACAGACCGTTGTTTTTGTGCGGCTTGTATCTCAGCAGCAGCCGAGAGAAGAAATGGGGAGCGAGAACGCGGGAGATGCGATGGTTGCAGTAGCGCGTAATCTGGGGGGACGTAATCTTGCTTGGTTATTGAGTCACCCTTGGCGTTAGGAATAGTGCTAGAACTGATTCCGGCGACAAAGAGTGTCAGGAACAAAGAGGTAGATGTGCTAACAAGACAGCAAATTTACCTCGAATTAGCTGATCTGGGATGATGTAGTGATGGTTCAAAGTCATATCTTGATAGTGTCGCTACAACACCTCGCGTCTGATCGATCTGATCCTTTGAACCGCCTTCACATGCTGGGGAAAGATCTGAAGATAACATTTCCATCATGAAAATTATGATTTGTGGTAGTAATACCTACCGCATTCAACCGACCATATCTCTTGCCTGAAATCCCGTAGGCGGTGTAACATTGCATCTGGCCGCAGGTTTTCCATGGACTAAAATCCCAGAATGAGATAGATGGCGTGACGAAAGTAATAGATAAACGCACAGCAACATCAATGCATGTAAGGTCATCGTCATGAACAAGACCCATGTCACAATTAGGTGCCTCCTGCACGATATTTGTGAGATATGGACGTGCAGACACAGAGCGAGCCAGAATACTCACCGTAGCGAGATAATCTAAGAGTGTGCGGAGGGGATCCTGATACTTTGAAATGTAAAATAGACGTCGCAGAGCAGATAACTAAATTGTCTCACGTCGCTATCTGTTGGGATACTTTGGAGTTGGATGTCCGATTCAGGTTCATCTCCACCAGGATCTTGAGTTGGTTCTGCCGCTCCCCGAAGCCTTGGCAAGATCTTCATAAATCGTGTGACTCGGAACCCTCTAATGAATATGCATTGATCCTCAGGCAGATTCTGATATAACCATATTGATGCAAGCGCCGCTTCAGCGTCTTAGGAGTTGGGACAAGAAAAAGAGTAGAAGCGCACCTGGCCACTGGGACCGCAGTTGAGCGCCACTCCGTGAACATCTTCAGGTGAGATCTGCCATTCAATATTGGCACCGGAAACACCAGTAACTTGAACTCCGAATGACACTTGTTCTCCTTCCTGGCCCTCGGAAAATGCGATGTTAGTCCACGATCTAGCAAGATCGCGACCAGTGACAAGAATAATATCCTCCATCCGGGTTACTCCCAAGCCAAGATCACGAGCGAACGCAAACCAAACATCAATATTTTTGGATATGTGTCTAGCAAAGTCTCCAAGAGCGATAGTGTCCTCTCGCTGTGCTTGTACCGGAAGGGATAAGATTGCGCCTTGCTTCTTAGAACATGAATACGTGACTTGCGTAGGTTCTGGTGGCCTGTAAAGAAATTAATGACGAGAAGTCCTGCAAGAGTAGAGTTTTAATTACCCAAGGGCGCGTATTCCATCCAAACCTGACACAAGTTTGACTCCCTTGGAACGAAAGTTATTGGGACTGACTGTTGCAGGGTTAACATGCCTCGGAAGCTTGAGTTCTAGCGGCTCGTGGTGTTCTGGAGCACCGAACTCTTGATGGGACGGATGATCTTTGGGGAGAAGAACATTGAATAGACGGTGAAATCTGCCCTTGCGAATGAAACCGACGTCGCCTACTTGTACTGCGGGATAGAGTCCTGGGCTTGGTACCCATAAGGCATGGCCATAAGTAGGGTACCTTATTGCAAGTTCTTCGCGGAAAATATCGTATTCCATCGGGAACTAGTTCCTCTTTGAATGAAAAAAAAAATGGACTGCAGAAATTGAGCGGCGCCCGGGGCTGATATAAGGCGAGATATGCTTTACGCCTTATGCATGGCCCTATGGCTTATGGGCGCTCAAACTCTTCTTCACTTCTAAGTGGTCCAAAAAATGGAGCATAACAAAGCTTCCCATTCCATGTTGCGCCATCATCCAAGGACTCACGGATTTGCAGGACCGATACTGCACGTACATATAGACGTGTGACGGGGTGCTTTTCATGAGCCAGCTGGTGGTGGGCCGAATCACTAAGTTACGCGTCTACTCCGGGCCGGTTGCTTATTTCCTGTTACTGTTACTGCGCCGGTTACCCGAAGTAGCCTGTAAGTACGCGTGACCTCGCACCAGCATATAAAACATATCGAAATCTGTTTTTTTTTACTTGATTTATAAAGGAATACTACCATAATCGCCACTGCCTTCAACACCAGCGTCCGGCTTAAGTGTAATATGTAAAGCTTGCACCCGGGCAGCGACGGCAGCGGCCAATAGGAGGGGTCCTATGGGCAGCGGGACCACACCTGCATGAGACGTATGTACGTGCCACCATCTCTGCTAAGGGCGAACTTGTACACTGGATTTGAGGGAGTATGAAAGCGAAACCAGCCGTTGTTCCTCGCCTTACGAGACATCGACAGACATTCTGAGCGCCTTCAAGTTATAGTCCAAGTCTCCAAGAGGGCAGGCCGAATACCTCGACTCTGAATTTGTCGCACTCGTCGTGGCATGGTATAAACTTTTGAAGTGAACAAATTTCACGAAAGACCGACCAGTGTTTCGTTTGGGTTTTCATGGCGCCCGCCTCGAACGTCACTGATGCATGCAGACTGATGCCGCGTGTCCGTTTTCCGCAATCCTTTTACTCTCCTACACAACACTGAATTACCATACGCTATCAGTGCTCATCGCTCATCACCGGCATTTACCAGAATCCATTGTGGCTAGATCCTACCATCCCCAAGAAGAAGTGACACGTCTTTGTGTCCTTTCTGATCGATGGCGCATGGCACTTCGCCTCTCCTCATCCATCCACGTGTTGACTAACGGCACCGTATCGATTCTTGTGTCAGGGAACAGTTTTCGGAAACGTCTCGAATACAACGCCTGTTGATCCGCTAACGTTTGTGGCGAAAACTTGGTGTTCGCGGTGTGTACAACAGGCGTTCCGGTGCGGGTTCCCCCATCTTGTATTACTTATAGCTATTACTCACGAAGCAGCAGCGTGGCAAGAAATGCCAGCCATGCTGAGTCCACGCCGCATCACGGTTGACTTATCCGATCCATCAATCGATTGTCTCGATATCTGTTCAACCCGTTTCGTTCTTGGCAGGCATGGACGCGACTCCCACCGTTTGTATTCAGGCTTTCATTGGTAGTTGGGCAGGGATTGGCTGGAAAGATGGGGAAACACGGTGCGTAATCAAGACACCAGTTCGAAGCTGATCGAGAAGGGCCATCTGGTATATATATGCAACGGGGCAAGTCGGACAAGCTAGATACAACGCTACAGGAAGGAACAAAGAAAGCAAGTGAAATCAGAATATCAACTATGGCGCTACAATGCGAACTCAGGCCATTGCAGGAGGGCCAGCGAAAAAAGAAATATAAAATGCTAAATAACAAAAAGATCGAAACGCGACTAGCTCCTTGACTTCTTCGGTCTGGATTTACGCGCTGGGAGTCGGCACTGCACCCTACTCCCTTTCTTTGACGAGTCCGGGAACATTCCCTTGATTATCTGCGAGAAGGGCGTCCCAAGTTCTTGGCCGGTCTGCAGACAGTGAGTCTCCCATTACCTGAATAGTTCATGGACACACTCGGTCTTGCGACGGTTTAACATCGTGACGTCCGCCCTTATGCCTCTGCAGGTTCTTCGGTGTCGCCCAAGCGCATCAGGGCGCGCGTAAAAGTCACCGCACAAGTCGCAGAATTCGATCTCCGACGGGTGGGCCTCTGTGGTGTCGCAGTGTCTCTTGTAGTCATTCTACCCCCCAAATCCCGCGTCGGGGCAGAGCCGGCATTTTAACTCGCTGACGGCTCCGCGTTCCCAGTCTGCTGGCGTTGCCGCCAACAAGGTCCTGTGCCGCTCTTTGAGCCCTGTCGGGATCTGGTGAAGCTCGCCCTCTTGTTGCTCTTCACTCTTTGTGCCGTGTACCTCCAGTTCTCGCTGCATCACTGCGACGTTACTGTCGTGACGCCGCGTTCCTTCTACTCTCCCCTCGACCCAAGCTGGCCGTCCTTGCACGGTAGTCCCCACTGATCCTTGCCGGACGCTTGATCCCAGAAAGAAAAAATGGTAAACTCCCTGCGCATTTGTGACCGCGAGTCTCTCCGCTCCGCGTTCTACCGCCTCGGATTTGCTGTTTATTCTAACTGGGGTCTTGGTTGTCAGCTGGTAGTGAGCCCCGTGTGTGGACCCGGCTGCACCTAAGACCCCATTCGCAGCCATCTTGCCCTTGCCCTTCTTGCGCGGGCGCAGTCCATGGCAGTTCTCTGCCCCTGAGTACTGAGTACCTGAGTCCCCGTAGTCGCAAGTGGTATCCGCATTGCGACCGCGTTTGTCGAGGACCGACCCGGCGACACCGGCACCTGAATAGGGGGTATTGTCGCTGGGGTTAGTCCGGCAGCCGCATCCGCGTAAAGGATGGGTGCGGACAGCTCTGCGAATGCCCATTCCGCTGGATACCTGCAACCACCAGTGTCAGCGAAGGTGAACGTGTAGCCCCATTAAGCGGGAGTAGAGTAGAACGAACACACTCACGTGATTTCCAGAAGGCCAGTGTCATCATCAAAGAAATAGTCTGGTGCGAGCTCCCCCACAGAGCCCGCGTCGCTCGCGGACCAACTAGATGTTGTGCTGGAAGCTCGACCTGGCTCGAAAAGCTAGGTCCAACCAGCATGAGAAGCCGCCCCCGCCGCAGATTCGTTGAATTCCAGGGGATGGCTTCATCCCGCGGTGCATCGCTCAGTGGTGATGAAACGGAACTTGGCGTCGATGCTGTTGCTGTTGGGACTTCCATCGTTGTCGGGAAAGTTGCCAAATGAAGTCATATCGTTGATATCCTGTGACAACTGAAACGTGAATAATCTATTCGTGATCAGATCCCAGAAGAGACGACGCTCACAGTGCCACCCAGGAAGGAGTCGAGTTCGGATCCAGGCTCGACATGTCCTGCGGTTTCGGGCCACATCGTCATGTGGTCCCCTTCAGCGAGCAGAGCATCTGCCCAGGACGAGAAAGGAAAATCAAGACCAATGTGGAAAGATGACATTGTGTGAGGAAGGATGTTACTAATGTTCGTGGATGCGGGTATGAGGATGGTGGGGTGTTGTGTCAATGGAGTGAAAATGCGGATCCAGCCATCTTTTATGAGGGAACGGCGCTTCCAGGGTAAAGTCTTGGTCGTAGATTAACGACCACAGTTGCCACCGAATACAAACTACACATGACCTTCACGAGGCCGAGACGCCTATTGAGCTTTGGCTGTGCTGTTTCGGGTTATGCCTGCTTCAGGGGCGCCTCTTTAGCCGACTGGTTGGACTACCTCGTGTTCTCGGTGAAATCCATCTTGGTCGCAATATGAACCCGGAAGAATCCCCCGTAAGGTCTAGTAGCAAGGCTGTGTCTTAATACTCTCAATGGGGCCATTGTGCTTACTTTCAAATCTGTGTAAAGGGCACAAACCTAGATCTTTTGGATTCCGTTGCCAAGCGGAACAAAAGGTCTGTCTCTTTCACCTTAGCGATAGGTGGCAATTCCAGAGCTCTGATCTCAATCCATGGCTATACGCACCGGCCGTTACTCATTCCGCATTCATGTGGGTAGGTCAGGTCAGATGGACCACGTCAGAGTGTGCTGTCCTTCCGCGGTAGTGCCTTTTGTAGTTGGACACGACGAAGCGGGGCAACTACACCAGACATGTCATGCGCGTACACCACCACACCTTAATTACATCGGGTTGGCCAGTGGTGCAAACCCAGATTGCGTCAGCAGCCCGGAGCGAAGGTGGCATTGAGAGTCACGGAATAAAAAAAAAAGAACAATGGTTACTCCATGCTGTTTTGGATAAGATAGAATCTGCGTCCCGGGATCCTTACCTGGAACCGCTATCCGTAGTTCACGATATCAACGGTCATAGTAAAATTGAGTGGAGGATAACAATCATGGCATTTGATAAGAGAAATATGAGCGTCCACACACTGGGACTAGTGCAGCCAAGTCTACTGGAATACGTGGGCTCCAGTAGCTATTTAATTAGTATATTGGGAAGCAGCTGCCTGGCACTGAAAAAAGGAGGGGTAATGAGAGCCAAACAGGTGGACGGCAAGGGCAAAACTCACAGCCTTAAGTTGCTCGAGGTACCACGAGCAGCTGGGTAGGCCGGGCTTCTCAATATATACACTTCGAGAATTCCTCAGCCTGTATCTCACAATTCGGCGCAAACGAAGATGTATTTTGTTGCGAGGCCACTGGGTGGGATTGTTCCACGGGCGCAGATTCCGAACGGCCACCAAAGAGCACAGATGAGATACCATGGCCAATAATGGACCCGACAGCGACGGATCCTGCGGTCGCGGCCATCTGCGCAAGATTGCCAGGACCACTGGAAGCTTGGTTCTGCGTGGCGGCAAAGGTGTGCGCAGGTGGGGCAGGGGCTGGAGGTGCATGCTAGGGATAGGCCGCTGTGGCGGCACCACTGGAAGGCGTGCTGGCAGGTGCCGGGGCTGAGCGAGAGGCGGTTGGGTAAGAACGAGATTGCCGCTAAAGAAGAAAATGGTGTTAGTATTCGTGTACACCCGCAAACTCAATACTGAGAGACTCACAGGCATTGACGATCGAGATTGACTAGTAAGACTCGGTGGACGAACAAGCCGAGTGAACGCGAACGCGACCTCGTGTGAAACTATCACGTGGTCGTAAATCCCGCCTCAACGGGAGTCAACGCCACGCTTCTCATTGACCTCGTCACTCCCGCGCCTACCTCGACAAGGCTCGCAATGTAAAAATGTTGCATAGGCTAGGTACATCGAAATACGCATTCCGCAAGTAGGTTGAATGCTACCTGCCCTTGGGTCGCGCGGTAACTTCAGACAATTCTTGACCCCCGCCGCGTCATCAAGGACGATGCCGCCGCTACCAGTCCCCGACAGACAACATGGCTGAAGGATACAACCCCACGTTTACCGACAAGGAAGAAATTTGTGCAATACGTATACAAGCTACTCGATGTGCTCACAGCGTATCCGCCTTGTCTCGAGGTATTTCATGGCGCCTGGGCAATAGCACCAATAGGTAGACGTCAAGATGATGATCCGATTCATCTTTAGAAGGAGGCAAAAGGTCTGATCTAGAATTCGAAACACATTCGCCACCGTGTCGTCTTTGTGGATCGTCTGGGTAGATTGGACAAAGTAGGTATGTGGTCAAAAGGCACGGATAAAACGGAAGTCGCAATAGATGCGAACTCACCTGCGGAGCTATAGAGGACTGGCGGCGTGCTTGGACGCGGACGAGACCATGTACGGTCCCTGGATAGATTGGCCTCCCCGTCGCTCTGCCGACCTCTCGAGTAACATCATATTCAGCCCCTGCCCCCACTACCACGAGTGTGTTCGGCGATTCGTTTCTCTCTCAAAGAATAACGATAGATACATCGCAGCGGCAGCTATCTCACCCTACGACACCGCGGCCGATCGCCCTGCCATCGCTGTCTCTCACATATGCAGTACCTCCTGTCCTCCACATGTCCGCTGATCTCTCCGGATCGTGTTCGTTTCCGCACACCGTGTACCTCTATTTCGGCACATATTCTCTCGATGAAACCCCCTGAAGTGGAGTTTTCACGTTGACATATTCGCACCGGCCCCGTTCAAAATTTGACCTGCGACACCTCGTAGCAATTCGTGCGGCCAGGTCTACGAGGCTGATGATAGTGACCATTAAACTGCGCCTCTGTTTGCTGCATGCCAGGGCGATGCAGGATCCGATATCTGTCACAGCCTCGCTACAGCCTCAGACAAGTTTCCTAGTTATACAGCAACTGACCTGTAATAGCGTAATCGCGTTTATTTAAATCCAATTAAGGATAATTTAATCTGCTAATAGGTTCAACTCGGAAGACGCCGTCCCACGGACTCCCACCAGTGCCACCATGTCCCCTTTTAAGCAAAGCACCGCACCGCCACAACAGAAGAACCCCGACTGGATGGGGCTGTGCACATCGAGTTTCCAGCTTCAACCACTGGCACACACTTGTCGCGATTCACCTCCCTAATATGTCGTTGGACTTTCACCGTAGCGGCTTTACATCACTCGGAGGATTTGCCAGTGAACGATGGCATGAGTCGCAAATTGAGGGTTCGAGTCCATCATGTTCCCTATTCCACTCACCAACTTATGAATCAATAGTATTCAGTCACAACATAACTCCCTCACCTATCCACACACTTGGTGACGGCATTCTTCTCAACATATTCAATCTCTATCGACTGGACATCCCAGACAAACCCTGGAATGAGGATGGCCATCTCATGGTTGGCTGGGATGGCCAACGTTGGTGGTATAAGTTGGCACAGGTTTGCCAACGGTGGCGGTATCTCATACTTTGGTCACCATCTCTCTTGGACCTCCACCTTGTTTGCACTAACGGAACACCTGTATCGGACATGCTGGAAAATTCACCACCCCTGCCACTTACCATCACTTACTCGGACGATGGTCGAGACACGACTAGGGAAGATGAAGAGGGTATGGCAATTGCTCTCCAGTTCCGCGATCGTGTGCATCGCGTCGCCCTTGATTTATCCCACACGACATTGTGGATGCCGATGTCAGTCATGGATGGAGAATACCCAATTCTGGAGCACGTGTATATCAGCTCCCGCGAGGGTAAAGTGTATTGGAGACCAATTCGTGCGCCACAACTACGCTACCTCAGATTGTGGGGCGATTTCACCCCAACGAAATCTCCCTTTTTCCCTACCGGACTCGTCACACTCTCCCTCGTAGATATCTTGCCATACGGTGACTTTCTCTCGAGTTATTTCCTTGCCTTGTTTCCACCACACATGCCCCAGCTGGAGACGCTCTTGATCGCCTTTCGAACAAGTATTCCTTCTCTCGGAAGACGGTCTTTTGACTCGGAACCGCCAGGTTTCACAATCATGCTTCCTAACCTTCGCCTAATCTCGTTCCGAGGTATCAGCGATGACCTGGAATGCATTCTCACTCATATCAACGCCCCTCTTCTCACCACACTCGAAATGTTTTTTGTCAACCGGCCCGTCAAGGTCCCTTACCTTGTCCAATTCATAAGCAGATCAGCGAACCTTACATTTAACGCTGTTCGGCTCGCTTTTGATAGCGATTTCGTTGATTTCATGGCGGTCCAACATGGGAAAGGGGGTTTCCCTCCCTTCAGCATCCGAATCACGTGCACGAACTTCATCTTGCAGGTAACGTACGTAAAGCGGATTCTTTGTGCACTTACCCCACTACTCTCTGTCGTGGAGAAACTTACACTCAGCCATGTGGGGCCGACCCTATCATCAAAGTCACTCTACGAGTCTACCCGCGAACTTCTCAAACCCTTCAGCAATGTGAAGGAACTCCGCGTGCAAAATGAACTCGTCGAGCAAGTCTCTCGTTCGCTGTGTTCGGAGTATGCCAGTGGAAGAACATATCTAGAACTCTTGCCGAACTTGAAGCAAATCGGATACTCAGGAGGGAGCCATGCTGGTGCTGCATTTACGCGGTTTATCGGTGAACGGCGGGCCGCGGGTCTCCCTGTGAGTCTGAGGACGATGGACGATTCAGTCTTTCTGCGTTCTAGAAGGCGGTGAGGCCAGGGAGTATAAGGAACACTGCAGTGAGTCGCATATATCTTTATTCGACTGTGTATCCCACGGGCACTAACGCCCATATTTCGCTCCAGGTCTCATCTCCATCCCGCCTACTAACTACCTCCAAGTCCTATTTGTTGAGGAGATCGCGATACGAAACATTGCCCGCATATGTCACTCTAAACGTGTCCTGCCTTCGCTTCATGACCATATGTGTTTCTACTTTCGATTTTATTTCCTTCTCTTACTTTCGCCAACTCTATGTCCTCCACCACTTTACTTTGGCTATCAGTCTATGGTGCGTTCCCCTTAGTTACCTTTATAATAGTCACCCACACCCACACGCTGATACACTTTAGATATTTGAATTGCAACATATCTACATAGTAGGGACATTGCATACAAAGATTCAGCGAGGTTAGGACAGTGTCGCCTCGTTGTTGACAATCGGACCCTCAGGTTGATGTGCTCAGTGGCACAGCCCATCCGCCCAATCTTAAGGTATTTCATGGCGCCTGAGGCCTGAGCATTATCATCAATAGACAGATAATGGGGTTAGGAAGATGCAAACACCATCCACGCGCGCGACACCACCGCGCACGACACCACCTAATGCACTACGATACGCAACGATGGACCTGGAGCCATGGGAGGAGTAGAAAGCAGAGGGAGCCCCACAATTTATTTTAATGCAAACTACCTGTATAGATACAACACAGCCAGTGCTACGTAGGGTTCTGTACCCTGAGGCGCACTCCAAAGGAAGCAAAAAAAAAAAAAAAAGGAAGATGCAAAAGATCCTATCTAGAAATTGAAACGTGTTGACTACGTCGCCCTGGTGGATCGTATCAAATAGCTCGACGATCTCACAATGGGTGCGGACTCACCTGCCATGATGTAGAGGACTGGCGGCGCGTTTGGACGTGGATGAGTCCATGGCCTGGGATATATTGGCCATCCCGCTCTGCCGGCCACTCCAGTACCATCACGATTAAGCCTCTACTTGTCCGCTGGAGAAAGGCGTGCCGTGCCGCATAGGAGTTCTTGTCCGTTATGTAAGCTGTGTATAGTACAACTGCCCCTGTTCTTCGCCTTCCACCGCTGAGCGCTGATCTCCCCAGATTTCCCCAGATTTCCCCAGATTGTATTCGTTTCCGCACATTCAACCACTTTCTGTGCATATTCACCCGACGAAACTGTCCGAACTGGACTTTCACGTTTGGCAAATTCACCGCACAGGTTCCATTCAAGGTTCCACCACCGACATCTCGCGGTGATTCGTGTAGCCAGGTCTGCGATGCCGATTAATAGTGAGAATGATTTCAATATTGTCCGAGTCGTGCCGTCTCGTGCAGACACCGCTTGTTGCGGCGTGCTAGAGTACACTCAGGATCATATGTCTATCACAAATTCACAATGTCGCTACCAGCTGAGTCTCCTAATTATGCAACTAACCCGTAGTATTACTATCATTTATAGTATCTTCTATCTTCTACTTTACAGTATAAGTTGAGGTTCGCTTGATCGTGCTCGTATAGTCGGTGACAGCCCGTATTCGGAAAACAGTTTCTTACGAGCACCCGAGCACATGCCTCTTTGCGTTGTTGTTTTCCTTATGCAATCGATATCAGTGACCTTCACACATATTGCAAACTGCTCGACTGTGCGTAACACGGGCCCGGGGATCCGCTAGTAGGGAATAAAAGCAACAAACGATATAATTTACCAACAACGCCACATAAGCGTCGCGCCGCCACACAATACGCCCCACGTGCCACCTTATCGTTATTTACCTCCGATCCGATTACTCGTCGAACCTACATCGTAGCCGCCTCACATCGCTCGAGAATCTGCTAGTAAATTGAGGCTCCACCGTGTCCCTGTTCCACCCACCAACTTACGAATCAATTCACCAGTGTCCCCTTGGCGCCACGTAATGCCAACCTCTATACGCGTACTCGGCGATCACCTACTTCTCAACATATTCAACCTCTATCGACTGGATATCCCGGACGAACCCTGGAATGTGGGTGGTTATCTCATGGTTGGTTGGGATGGCCAACGTTGGTGGTACAAGCTGGCACAGGTTTGTCCACGGTGGCGGTGGATTATACTTCAGTCATCATCTGTCTTGGATCTCCACCTAGTCTGCACCAACGGAACACCTGTATCGGACATGCTGGAAAATTCCCCACCCCTTCCACTTACCATCACTTACTCGGACAATGGTCGCGAGATGACTAAAGAAGATGAAAAGAGTATGGTTCTCGCGCTCCGGTTCTGTGATCGTGTGCATCGCATTGCGCTTGATCTATCAGCCACGACATTGCGGATCCCGATGTCAGTCATGGAAGGGGAATACCCAATGCTGGAGCATGTGTATATCAGTTCCCGCGGTGGTAAAATGTATTGGTTCCCAATTCGTGCGCCACAACTACGCTACCTCAGATTGTGGGGCGAATCCATTCCAGCAGTTTCTCCGTTGTTTCATACCACTATTAGACTCGTCACACTCTCCCTTGTGGATATCCCGGAAACATACAACGACTTCCTCTCGAATTATTTCCTCGCCCTATTTCCTCCTTACATGCCCACGCTAGAGACGCTCTTGATCGCTTTTCAACCCGATCAGGGTGTCATCGTGTCGGCGAGAGAGTTCTCTGACACGCAGGAGTTGGGAATTACACTTCCTAACCTTCGCCTCTTCTCGTTCCGAGGTATCAGCGATGACCTGGAATGCATTCTTACTCGGATCAGCGCCCCTCTTCTCACCACGCTTGAGATCTTTCTGGCCGATCTGCCCGTCAAGCTCCCTTACCTTGTGCAATTTATAGGAACATCAGTAAACCTCACATTTAACGCTGTTCGGCTCGCTTTCGATAGCGATTTCGTTGATTTCATGGCGGTCCAACACGGGAAGGGGGGGTTCCCTCCTCTCAGCATTCGAATCATGTGCTCGCACTTCTTAACGCAGCAATTTTACATACAGTACATACTTCGTTCACTTACCCCACTGCTCTCCGTTGTGAAGAAACTTACACTCAGCCATGTGGGGCCGGTCCTGTCCTCAGAGTCGTGGAACGAGCACACCCGCGAACTTCTCAAACCCTTCAGCAATGTGAAAGAACTTCGTGTGCAAAATGAACTCGTCGAGCAGCTAGCGGATTCGCTATGTTCGGAGCATGGAAGAAGATATCTGGAATTCCTACCAAAGTTAAAGCGACTCGGATACTCAGGAGAGAGGGATGTTGGTGCTGCACTTACGCGGTTCATCAACGAACGGCGCGCAGCGGGTCTCCCTGTGAGTCTTAGGATGGTGGATGATTCAGTCTTCCTGTGTTCTAGGAGGCGGTGAGGCCAGGGAGTATACTAATAAAGAACACCGTAGTGAGCAGCATATGTCTTTATCCGACTGTGAGTCCCGCACTAACGCTCATACTTCGCTCCAGGTCTCATCTCCATCTCGCCTACTAACCACAACCTCCAAGACCTATTTATCAAGGAGATCACGATGCGAGACCACTGGAAAACGTGTCCTGCTTTCGCTTCACGAACATATGCATTTCTATTTTTGATCTTCAAATTGTTTCCTCTCCTTTATTTTGGCCGACTCTATGCCCCCTCCCCCACCGCTTAACCTTAGCTATCAATATATCATTCGTAAATACTCTTAGCGTTGTAATAGTTCTGGCTTTTGGGGCATATTTCACCCTGATATCTATGGAATTGAGTATGGTATCCACTCTGCAGTAGAAACGCCCACAATGTGAAGCAGGAGAACCAATCACGCGTGAACCACAGCGTTCCTTTGGAATGGTATCGTCTTACTGGCATTACGCCCGTTCACCCATTCACGTGGTGTCTTTTTTTTTTGTTCGCGCAGAGAATGCAGCTTCGCCCATGTTGGCGCCTGATATGCGTTGCAGACCGCGGAGCACACATAACGACTTTTGGACTCCCTCGTGCTACCAGAAAGCACAGGCTTTGTGGCCGTCAAAACGGCTTTAAATTTGTCGAATCCAAAGTAGCGTTAGAACTATGAAGCTATGTTGCCAATACGTTTCATACACCATCGTACAGAAATAGAAAATTGTTCGCACACCAAATGTGTCACATATACTATGGTCACCTCTCCCCCCTTCGGGACTCCGTCGTGTGTTTTGGGCTTGTTGTCGGCGAGGGTACTTTGACGCGGCGCCTGGTGTATTTCGGAGCGGACGATGACTGTTCTATCGGCGAGGCTTGCATCCCAGCAGGCTTACTACCAGGCAATGGGGGGTGGACTCGTTGTCGGAATTGCTTCATATCATCACTCATCCTTAAAGGTATGAATTAAAGGGTTGGACGTCAGTGTCGGTGCCATCGCTGAGGAGGGGAAAAAACTACACCGTACGCAATGGAAAAGGACACGTTATCGTCATCGCTGGAATTTCCGCAGCTGGACTCCTCGTCCATGTCCATGTGGGAGGGGATGTCCCAGTCCTTGATAACGACACCACCGTCGGCACTGCGGCTGCTAGTTCCAGCAGGAACTTTGGCATGGTCCGGGGCGTTAGCTGACATGGGATCGTCCAGTATTGCTTCGAATTCGTATTTAGTTAACATTGCTACTTTAGCAACTGGAATCCCAGCTCCCAAACTGCCATCGCTGGTGGGAAAACGTTCTGAGTGTAGATGCTTTCACTATGGTGGCTCGCGGAATTGTTGTGCAGTCGAATACTTACCGCATTGAGTCGACCATATCTCCGGCCTGGACCTCTGTAGGTGGCTCAAAACGGCATCCGGACGGAGATCTTCTAGTGACTGAAATAATGAGATCGATAGCGCAAATTAAAAGATAAACGAACGCACAGCACCCTCAATGAATCGAAGGTCATCATCGTGAACAAGAGCCATATCACACTCGGGTGCATTCTGGACGGCATTTTTAGATATGAGGTGTACGCATGATGAAGACATTGGCGATGCCTAGGTCAAGAATACTCACTATAGCGAGATAGTCTAGGAGTGTATAAAGGGGATCCCGATACTTTGAAAAATGTCAAAAACGTTGGAGAGTGTTGCAAGGCCCGTCTCACGTTGGTATCAGGTGGGTCACTTAGGAGTTGCATGTCAGAATCAAGTTCATCTCCACCTGGATCCTGAGTTGGTTCCGCTGCTCCCCGAAGCCTCGGTATTATCTTGAGAAATCGGGTAACACGAAACCCCCTGATAAATATGCACTGATCCTCGGGCAAATTCTGATATAATGATGATCAAGGTGTTGCTTCAGTATCCTGGGATCGGAGAATCAGGGCAAACGCACCTGGCCACTCGGACCACAATTGACCGCCGCTCCTCGAATATCCTCGCGCGAAACATGCCAGTGCACACCAGAAATATCTGAAACTTGAACTCCGAAGGAAACTTGTTCACCCGCCTGGCTTTCGGAGAATGCGACATTGAACCACGACCTGGCAAGATCACGCCCAGTAACAAGAATAATTTCCTCCATCCGGCGTACTTCTAAGCCAAGTCCCTGAGCGAACGCAAACCAGACATCAATATGCTTGGATATATATTTAGCGAAATCTCGCCGAGCGACCGTTTCTTCGCGATGGGCTGGCACCGGAAGTGATAAAATTGCACCTCGCTTCTTAGAGCATGAATATGTGACGTGGGCACGGTCTGGCCTGATGAGAGTCAATGGCAAGGGATCCAGTAAGGGTGGAATTTCGATTACCCTGTGGCACGTAATTCGTCTTCATACACGAGCCCGACTCCTTTCGAGCGGAAGTCATTCGGATTGAGAGTACCCGGGTATATATGATTTTGCATCTTGAGCTCTAGCGGCTTAAAGTGTTCCGGAACACCGAAGTTTCGATGGGAAGGGTGATCTTCGGACAGGAGGATGTTGAATAGACGGTGAAATTTGCCTTCGCGAACGAAACCAACGTCGCCCACTTGTACGGAGGGATAAAGTCCCCCCGGGCTTGGTACCCATAGGGCGTGGCCATAAGCAGGGTACTTTAGTGCAAGTTCTTCGCGGAATACGTCATACTCCATCTGAGTAAGGAACGGATCCCTCTATGAGAGAGGGGTAGATGAGATGAGACAAAGTGGGCGCAACACATGAACCAATATGGCTAGCTTGTGAATTGGATTATAATAAGTGCTTATACAAGTGCAGCTGAGACGACTCGTAATTTTCCTGGTAGCCTTGAGAGAGTTCAAGACTCTCACCGCGTTAACGCACGTTCGCGGGGGATGTCATGTTAGAAGCTGGGGATTTTCTGCTGCGGTGGACTTATGGTTTTATGAAGGAGGTCACATCTCTAATGGTGAGCGGTGAGCGCGTGAGCGAGCATAGACCATGTGATCAGTGCGGACTCTTTGTTGGCCACCAGCTACAACAGTCGACAGTCTTTGTTGCTATTTCCGGTGCTAAGGGGCGGCTGCAGGGACACCCTTTTCTCCCCGAAACGGGGAAAATGAGGTGCGCCTGTATAGTCGTCCGTAAGCCATAGCTCACTCATCCGCCAGGTGCTGTAATGTCAGCGTGAGAACAATGCGGTCATTTTGCATCAGTCAAGTACGTGAAGCCGAGAAAACCAGAACATACAAAAAGGCGTTTGGCACCCTTGAATCAAGAGATTTCTCAAGGCTTGGTTGCCCTGTCAATTCGCAATCCCTATAACCTCTTGTATGCTGGACACATGACAATATGGTCGGATGGGGATAACGCACCTTTCAACACATGCAGATTTCCATGCCCCATCATTGTTGGCACCTCCCAGTTTGCAGGTTCCAGTTCCCTCAACGGCGGATGCACCGATGTTTCTCGTTCAGCGGCAGAGCAGCCAATCTTTTGTCCCGCCTGCATGTGGAGTGCCTCATATTTCTTTCTGGATTTGAAGAAACGCCTCGAAAGTAAAACGGCATGTACTCGGAATCGGTTCGCCGGTAGTCAGCCTGGGAACGAGGCGCGGTATGGCTGTGTGTTGACTGCATTGCTCTAACATCCAGAATAGGACGGTATCCATCGCGAAGCGCACTCTTATGATGATAGGACAGACGTCGGGATGGCTGCGACATGATTTGGGACAGTACTACGGCGACATAAACCTGCAGGCTGGCAGAAATCGTTTACTTCGAGTGTGGCAAAAACATATATCAGCATGATCGGACATGATATATATGCATGATGGGGATTCTCTGTAGGAAGCGAAGCTCAGTCTTTGGGAAATGGGAAAGAAAGACTGAGGGATATAAGTGTGAGTTAAGGAAATGGCTCTTTGAGGACGCGCGGAGGAAAGAAATGAAAGATCGATGTATTATGCCTGAGGGTATGGAGGTGTTATCTCCGACGCTCGGACTTCCGAGATCCGAGCGGCCCTGCCGGCCTGTTAATAGGCGAGCCGTGTGTGGCTGCTTTTGTGCCTTCAACATTCTCGTCCTACATCTTGGAAGCAGAGTACAAGTTGCAAAACGTTTTAAGAACCTCCTCAAACAACATTTTTTTTCAATCTCCCCGTATGTCCTCGCATTATGTTTGTAATATTCTAACCCGCTCAACCCCACCGTCGTTTTATCAATCACCCGAACAGTTTCGAAAATGAATGACACTACCCAACCTCCCGAACAGGCTGCTATCCCTGTGCTACACGATGAAACACACCATGGCAAGTGGTATCTGCAAGCAGAAATCGGCAGCATGGGCAACTTCGCCAACCTAATGGGACATCTCGAACATCACGCTCCCAACACGGACGGAAGTTTTGCTATTTGTGTAGCAGGAGGCAATGCGACTCTGGTCAGCAAGGTTAGTTAAGGGCAGCAATTTGCAACCTTCAAGTTACAGCTGGAAGAATTTCGTTGACGAACTTGCTTTCCTGTACAACAGAATCTCTATGAATCTATTCCGGAAGAATATCGTCCTCCCCTTGACACTACAGCCTCTAGTCGAGTCACAGTCACATTCGGTAGCACTCAAACAGCTATAGGAAGCACAATCATGTCCATCGTTCTCACCGACGTGACTACTGGAAGCAAGTTCATCATCAAGCTCTACGCCCTCGTGGTGGAGCGTCTGTTGATGGGAATGTTCATCGGTCAGCAAGGCATTCAAAATATCCTTGAGTCCATAATATGGGCGGATGGAAAAGTGACCTATTATATGAAATTCTGGAATGGTCGGAAGGTTCAGGTAGAGTACAAATTACCTAGAGGGAATAATTGAACATGGCGAGCACGGCGGGAATCCGATACAAAGTCCTTGTGAACGTAACTTTTCGCCGGAATATCCCATAGTATGGACACGTGATACATTGTTCTGACATCTCCTGGGCCTTTACATTGCTTTGTAAATTAGTGATTTCTTTCAGTCAAAAAGGTGTGTTGTGGATGCGGTGACCTACTAGGATTCGACAGTGATCGAATGATCACGTGAACCAGAATACACGGCCAACATGTGCCGCGTGACAACTTACCACGATTGGCGCAGCGATCACGAGCGAAGCGCCTATGGGGAGTCACGGTTACGATGGCGGCGAGGGCATGAAGCGAGGCCAAAGCTGACGTGTGATCATTCATAGATCAACTCCGAGTCTGGCGCGAAACACGAGGGCTTCAGTTCGGACCAGCCTGACGACGAGAACGTAGGTGCGAGGAAATTATGGATGAAGAACCCTGAGGCATTCAGGCTTCCGGTCTGCCATCATGCGCGCTCTAGCATTGTGTTGTACAGAGAGCCACTCCAGAGTCTGTCTTGGTTTGTCGTGAGAAAGTGACTTTGGGATGCGATCTATGAGAAGATCATTACTAGATCAGTTTTTGAGTCCCGCACCCAGCACATATGGTTTCAGAACAATCACGAGGGATCGAGACTCTCACCACGTCTACAAGTTCCCCACATTACCCTCATAGGTTCACCTAGCGACGCCTTGTACAGATGAGTGATGTGCCGCATTTCCATCTTTAAGTTACTACGAAACAACCTCTGTCATGGAATTAGATGCCGAGCAAATACGCATAAAGATGGCTGTTTACACAGGTTACCCACATCCACACCACATGTTGCATGTCTCCTCGGCAGCCTCCTCTTTATCCCAAAGCATTAGTTGAGAGGGGTGAAAACCTTTCCCCCTCGGATATGCGTCGAGGTGGCTACCAATATCACGCTTCATACTTTGTGTCAGCTGGATTTATCTGATGAAGCCAGTCTTACCTACGGTTGCGAAGAAACGAACCGAATGTCAGGTCTGGTAAGCTATCACCATGGGATGAAGGGAGAAATGCCTCGTACAAGCGCTGAGTTCCAACATTAAAATGGCGCCCATGGTCCTCCGGTTTCAATGGCCACGGGTTTGCATGCATCCATGTCGGATGGGAGGGTTATTTTTAGGCGAGCAACAAGTTCGGGCTTGGACCGGGGGTGGGGTACCGCCGTTGGGCGTCTTAATTGTGTATCGTACCCTTAACACCCGGCTGCAATATTGCGGCTCTTGATCCTACGGTGGTGGTGCGGTCGTGTTAATCAGAGTGGTACAGTCAGGGGTCGGAGGTCGGATACGTCCCTACTAACCGTCTTTGTCATGCATGAGGCCCATCATATGAAGACCTGGCAGCTGGAGCCGCACTTGACGAGGAATGGGTGTTGGTTACGTAACGATAGAACAATAACAATTCTCTAAACGGCAATTTAGTGTCGACCAGGTCCCACTCATTTAGTTTCCACACCTCACGGTCCTCACTACACGAACCGGATTCGGACGTGCCACGTCCTTCATTTTTCTTGAAAAGAAGAACCCAAGTTGCTTCAAGTCAACGACCAACGGCAATGGCGGGATACTGAGATGCCGAGCGCCGAAGCAACGGCGAGGTTGCAATAATCAACCATCTAGGAAGTCAGGCAACGCCAACATCCTCTTTGGTGTTCGGCTATTTGTCCTAGCTCAGCCTCCCCCGTCTAGCCACCGCCTGCCCACACCCCTGCCACTGCGGAAAAGTCGATCCTTCGAAACCACTAGAGCACATGCAATGCCTTTGTCTCACAGCCGGTGCAACTTCCAATTTTGGGGAGTGGCCACCGAGGTACTCACACGCCGTGGCCGTGATGGCCAGCATCGCGACCCCGCGGCAGACACTCCCTACCAAGGCAAGATCAACCCAGCACGACGTGCCACACAGCGCATTGGAACGGCGATTATCGTGGCTCCCGAGGACCCCTTATGAGTGTGCAGACGTGGCAAGTGCACAGGTGCTCCGTGGAGTAAGTGCCTGGTCTGTTTCCTTTTTGTGGCCGTGGATGCCCCTACCTAAGTTACCATGTAGATACAATGTTTTGGAACGTGGGAACCATGGAAGGCTGTGGAGTGCCACCTAATTACAACTATCATTGAACATCGTGATACTTGGTGTAATCGTGATTTTGATTTCAAGGGCAAATCTACCAATTTCCTCTTTCGTATGTCCTCAGAGAATCAGTTACGCCACGGACTCACGGTAGTGTGCCATGCCAATGAAATGAATGAATTAGGAGCCTCACCAAACTCTTTCCGTTTAGCGTTGGCGGATATGTGCAATGGCTCTTCCAGACAAAAGTCTCTGCACTACGCCAGTTGGAACCATTTTCACGCATAGCTTTCAAAGGATTGGTGGGAGTGGGATTCAAGGCTGTTGCAACGGCGTGAGAATGTATCGTCATTGCCCGCCTTGTGTGGGTGGGAAATGCTGGCAATCGATGGCTTGTTGGTGTTTGTCTTTGGATATAACATGCCACAGTGATGACAATCCTGATGATACTTGGGTGAAAGGGTTGGTATGCATGGGCGTGATCCAGAGGAAGGATCAGAAATCAATGATGCGAGTGGCAAGTGCTTTATGCCCTCACGTGGATTATCAGAAAGACGGAACCGCGGAGCGTCCTCGATTTCTCGGCTTTCTGTGATGCTCAGCACAGCGCTGGTCCACGGATCGTAAGTTACAGTGGAACACGCCCAAGTAAGAAGCGGTTGTTAAAGATTCGGATCTGCTGCACCGCCTGCGAAGTTAGGAGAAATGGCTGTGCGGCACTTCGAAAGCACAGGTTGTGTTTCGAATGCCGCCCAACTTCATCTAATCTACTGTACCATTGGTAACATCACAGAAATGCATAGCCCACCTTGGAGGTGGGATAGTGCACGTAGGATACGTGCACCAAAGATGATATATCGATGATATATCGATGATATGCCAATGAGCACACGGCGGAATAGGATAATGAACGAGTGAAAGAGGGAATATTAAAGATTCGCGTGCCCGTGGCAAGGCGGAAGAAGAGAGAACTAGCACAGGATAAAAAGGGCACAGCCCCGTCAATGCTAGCACTCACTTGGGGGGCTGTGGACGGAGGGGCAGTGCGCATATGTCATTTAGCAATTAAAGCCACGTGGCCACGGGGTGCCTAGACACTGCCCCCGAGTACGGTGTCAAGGGTCCGGATAGTCCATTCCCTTTCCCAAGATATTGACACCCCTCCCAAACTCTCATCTTGACTACTTACTCTCCTTGCACAGCCTCTTTCGAACAGCCTTTTTACTCGATTCTCCGTCCGCTCAAATTTGCTTCAGTTATATCCTCCCCCCTCTCTCTGTCGAGTTATGGATCAAGACCAACATTTTCTACCAGATCTCGACGGCTCCGTCAACTTTCGCCCCTCCGGTCTCCTTCCTGACAACCTCAATCTCTCCCCCCATCACACGGCCTTCGACTCGTTCGATCTTCGATCATCCAGTCCCCATTTTCCTCCCACCCCATCGTATAACGGCTCTTATCAGAACTCACCTTACTCGGTTGTATCAGAACTGGATTTCGAAGCAAACGACGAAAACCTTGGCCTTGACAGCAGCGATCCTCTCGTTGTCCCACCCGACGAAGACTACGACCCTTCCAAATACGACGCACCCTCTTCTACCCCCGGTCTCTTGATGTTCGACCATGGCTTCATGGCAGGGGTCAACGACCCAAATCGCGTGTCGGTTTCAGTTACTCCTGCCGACGACACAAACGCCAATTCACCAGGATATTATGATCACGGGTCTCCCTCCTCAAGCAACGGAGGTGCCGAGAGCGGGGCGGAGAACGATCGCCGAAGCCCAGCTTCCTCCGCATCTTCTTGTTTGGGTGCCAGTCGATCTCCTCACCTTAACTTCGATGGACTACATGTCGATTCCCCGTACACTCAACCCGTACCGATACCCGGCGAAGGTGCGAGGGAGGCTCAATCGCCATCTTTGCTTGTTATTCCCGACTTAACCCAACCTGGTACTTATCAACAAGAGCAACCAGTGATTCACGCCCCGCAAGGCGATGGCGTTGGCCCCCGTCTTCACGTTGTTCCTGCAACACCTATTAGTGGCGGGGGTGAGGCGACACAGATTGGAGGGTTCAGGAACACTATTCGCCAAGGTTCGTATCCCCGGGGACTGCCTCACCCTTGTGTTCTTGTGAGAGCTTATTACTGATATTTTTACCGATCGCAGGATCAGCAGCTCCATCAACTGTGCCGTCGTCGAGTTGGGTCCATCATTCGTCCGACCCCTCGGCAAACTCCGCTCCACCACAGCCTCCCTCCGAGTTCCGCCCCGGCGCCGGAAACGCCGATGCCTCCGGCCTCTCATTTAACTTCCCTGGGGCGAGTCAATCCATCCGCACCACCACAGATCTCCCAGCAACTAGTCAAGGCGACGAGTTCCTCCTTCCACCCTCTCCTTCTCGTACTCGTTCCAAATCCGATACGTCTGCCCGTCCGCCCCAGTGGAGCAGCAGTTTGTTCAACCAACCGCCTTCTTCAACTCAGCATCTTGAGCCTAGCTCGTCCAATTTCCCCAGTGGCCGCACCGTGCACATGAACGACGTTCTTCCCCCTGTCGACGCTATTCACCGCCCTTCCTCATCCGCGAGTGCCATTCAGACCTCCTTCAGTTCAGGATCTCTCCCACATCCTTTCGCCTTTCAGAATTCCGGCTCACAAGGGCCTTCGTCTTACCTTTCTCCTGAATCTGCTGTCTTATTAAGACGCGCGCGCTCAGACGGTGGTGGAGGACCTAGACTCGCCCACAGACACTCTCGTTCCGAAGATTTGCAGATGCTTGGCCCACAATCTGGCAATCTCAATCTCAATTTCCCACCTAGCCGGCATGTCGACTTCCTCTCCCAGCAGAGGGTACCACAGTTTTTACACCCCACTGATGCCCAGCCATTCCGCGGACATCACCGCCGCGCCTCGAGTGGCTCTCGCGAGCGTGGAAGTATGGCTGGTCCAACTTGGGGCGCGCAACGCTCGTCGCCCTATCCAGCCAGTCCTTCCAGCAGCCCAGCACGTCTTGTAGAACCTCTTCCCGATCTTGGTGTTGGAAGCGGGCAAACGCCACTTATCAACAACATGTCGAGAGGCGAGGCGTCTAGCGGTTACCTCAGTGGTTACTCCTCTGGCGCATCTCGTGGAGGAACTCCCGTTGCGAGGCCGAATGTGACAACAACCGCGACGGCCGACGCTAGTATGAAGCGACGCATCAACGATGCGAAGTTTGTGTGTCCGGTTCCAGGATGTGGTTCCACGTTTACTCGTCATTTCAACCTCAAAGGTACGTTTTTTCAGCTACGTTCCAACGCCACTGTCACTCACATCTTGGATACTAGGGCACTTGCGGTCGCATAATGACGAGAAGCCCTTCCAATGCAAGTGGCCGGGATGTGGAAAAGGCTTTGCACGACAGCATGACTGCAAGCGTCACGAGCAACTACATTCGAATCATCGCCCCTTCACATGTGACGGTTGCAGGAAGCCATTTGCAAGGCTTGATGCCCTTAATCGACATCGTATGTTATTCTCCGTAATATGTGTTATTACAAGACTGATTGGACCTCTCATTTAGTGCGATCTGAAGGTGGTTCTGGGTGCCTGAAAGCTCAAGAACTGAACCCTGATCAACAGGGGTCATTGAAAGTTGAGTCGGACGCTAGTGGCCAGGAGGACTGGAACACCTACGGCACCAACCGGGCGGTATTGATGTAATACCTTTCCCTCGACTTATACCCCCCACATCCCTGCACAGTCTCCCCGAACACTGTTTCGGGCGTCCCGTAACAAAGCATCTTCTCCGTGTTTCAATATTTACATCTGCAAGATCTCATGATGAACTGCGTTTTGATGTCATTTTTGATGTCTGGGCGCTTCACGGCTCTCCATTTTCTCACCATATTACTGCTTGTGATTTAGCATAGCTTACTCGCTCGCACTGTGTCCTGCGCTATCTCTATTTCTTACCTTACCCCCCTTCTTGCATGTATGCTCGTGTTTTTCCCTTTTGTCTCCATCTCTGACGTATCATTGCCCTGGACATTGTAGCTATGGTTAATAGTTCCTAGATTGGAAAGCTGAAATCTGCTGTATTTATTGTATGTAGAGCGAATGTAAAGAACATCCTACATGATGTTTGTCGTGCGTGTGCAAGGAGTCCTAGTGTATTCCTTTGTAAAGAAATATTTTCCATCTTATGTACAGTACAAGCAAGAGTTTGACATGCCTCGTGTACTACTCCGCGCGGGGTCGACCTGGGATATGAAATGAAATATCAACGCACCAGTAATTTCACGCGTGGCCCGTCCAACCCTCGCTGTGTGCGGCCCCCACCCAGCATAGCTCATTTCATTTCGTTCACGACTCGGAAGCGCTTTTGCCGCCTCTGGGATCCCGTCCGGTAACAGGTGCCCCTGCCCGCGGTGATTAAGCTGCCCAAAGTTACGGTTGGATGTTCGTCCCATGTGCCCTGTGCAGGTCGGGGAGCCACCAGTTTGTCAAGCACAATGTTGATGCCTCATTTATTATATCAAAACTTTACTGGTTCTATCATGATACTATAAGTCCCACGTACCATACACGGTGCCCAATACAGAAACCCGATCAGCGCTGCGGCGCACTGAAAATGGGCTCCAGATGTCACTTTGAGGAAGGGAAGGCGGACTCTTGAGGAGAACTGCCGGCTGGCGACGTGTCGCGGGTGCCATCAATGGGCCGGGCTGGTTGCAACATTTTTGCCGAGCGAACCCGACTGCAATTGAGAAGAATTTTTTGAGACTGCTTCCACTTCCAGCTGAGAACCTCACCTAGTGCCTCTCTACTAATTCAGGTCCCATACAGTAACGCCTTACGCCGCCCTTTGCTGCTTCTTCTCAAAAAGTTTAATGCCAAAAATAATAATAGCGTAACTGAATATTGTATACACTGGCAATAAAAGGCCCGGCGGATCCCGTCGGGAGGCCATCAGTCGGGCCCCCCACACCGTTTGTTAGCCGCGGCGCTTCCTCTCCCGATGGGGACCTCAAGAAAACACGCACCTTCACACTTTCGTACTACTAACCCCCCCAAGTCTAGGGACGAAGACTACAAGCAGTGATCTGGGCCATCATTCTTCCCTCCGGCGGCGGTGCCGCCGTTCCCGGCCGACTCGGGCGCATCCATGCCAGTGCAATCGGTTGATGCCACTGATTCGCTCAAGATCGATCTTCGTGCTTCATGGCCAGGGGATCGTCGCGCACAGGGATTACAAGGTCCAAAAGGACGTCTGAGTCCGGCGATGGAGCATCGCGTGCCCAGCTTACGATCAGGTCGGATAACAATGGATTACGTAATGTAATTGAATTGCCGTGACTCTCGTACTATTGCCACCAGCCATCATGCATCATGACGCATAACAGCGCCCGCAATCGGGCCAGTCCTGATGTTTTACTGATGATGTTTTAGGATCATGAGTCTCGCATATCCCTCGGTTTTACGTCTGATCTTCATTGATATCGATAACTTGCGCCTTCCCATCCACCGGTCGGTCATCTTCCTCAAGTTCAAGTTCTATTTGTACCATATTTACTAGTAGGCCACGCCTACATCAACAAGATGAATGCCGGGTGGCACCATCGTTCTTCGACACTCTAAAACCGTCTGGGTACCGGGCACGAATTACTAGTTTGGTTATTAAGCAAGCGGGGCTCGGGGATTCTGCCACGTAGAGAACGAATGATCCTTATTACGCCGAGTCCTAGTCGACCGACGATGTCTACGCACAAGCACCCAGCAACCACCAACACCTACTGTTGTGATAATGTTCTAAGAAACGCGTGCGGATTGAGCACTCAGTGGCTGGTCTCTTTGAAGTTTTGCCATCAAACCTTGCTAGCCGTAGAAGTACCTATCCAAGTATAACGATTGAACGTCGAAGCCAAAACGTGAGCCAAGCGGAATTGAAGATCATTGCCATTTCGTGCTCGTCGTCGACGTGGCACGTGGCTCGAGGTGCACGAGGGCCTCTGGCAGCATCAGGATCGCGCCTCCAAATGCTCTTTGAGGTTGTAAAACTTCTCCACACAAGATGGCACTGTGACGAGAGTTGCCGTCCGTGATAAACGACTCGTGTCTGTGCACGTAGAATGCGCGCCAGACTAGGCCATGCGTTAGGTAGATGCGAAACACTGTCCCGTACCCATTAAACGAGCGTCTCCAAATGGCGAAAGTATTCAGACTCGAACCCTCTAGGCTCGTATCCCCTGATACGATTGGAGGCTGCTGATCGAGATTAGGCGTCAAATAGTGGTTAGGCGCAGGATCATGAACGCTATCTGTGTTTGGAGCGGTCCGACTCCCTGCCCGGTAAATGTACGAAATATAGGTGCGCCGCACGCAGGAATCATCAGTGGAAGGAAAGGAATATGCAGCCGTAGCAATGGTCATAGCCTCAACGTCATCAGTATTCAGTACCTGAAAAGCTAGACCTGAGATTTGCGGCTAGTATATGCCCAGTACTCCGTTGTGCTGCGCGGGCATCAAGCTTAACAAGGCGATCAAGGAAACTTCCCAGGTTTACCAAGAGCCTTTCATCCCTTTGCCCGACATAGATAACCGAGGTGAGAGTTGACCAAATGACAGCGGGAAGAATGTCAACACCTAACTGTCAATGAATCTGTGGGCAGGATTACGAAACTATTCCCTTTAGCCTGCCAGTACTCAAATACCGTAGAGAGTAGCTTAGCAAGGGTAGAGCAATGAAATAGATTTGGTGTGCCTAGTGTTGCACTGTGACGATCCCCATGTTGTCTTATTGTGTATATGGACATGGAAACCCCAAAGAGGAGAATTGACGTAACACTACGCGTAGGAGTCAGGTGTTCATCAACTTCGAGCTCATACAGTACATCCGAGCGTGGACCTTCAGATCTCGATAGTCCGCGGCCGTGGCTTGCAAGAGAACCGACAGAGATGAAAAGTTATCAGGGGGCCACCCTCCTGACCCATAGCTATGACTACATATTTTCACAGAAGACATGTATAGGTGCTGTGCGGATGAGACCTGCTAAGTCAGTAACTTCCGAGATAGAATCTCAGCTTAGGATCCAGTCGGCTTAGCTGTCCTATTAGAGCCGGGTGCAATAGACCATGTGGGTCAAAGAACGAGCTTCAGCCAAGAAAAGGCATATTCACGGTGAAGGTTTCTCCAACCCCATCGTATTCTACCATTGGTTTTTGACGTGAGTGTCAAATCATTCATTCACCACATAGACTGGGAAAACCATCGGTGAGTATCGATATCAACTAAACAGGTAACCACGCACCACAGGCACCGCTGCTCGGCTTGGTCGCGAATATGACTTCGGCTAGAGCGTCATCATCTAACAACTTAAAGGGTCCGTATTTCCCCCGAAGCGTCCGAATAAACTGAGGGACAGTATCTTCCGCTACCAGCGAGACCGTGAAGCCTCCCCAACCAGCACCTGATAGAGATCAGTACCCCAGCACGATTTCCAGTACGTGAGGGATGCTTACCAGTTAGTCGGCTGCCATAAGCGCCAGCATCACGACACATTTGCGTTAATTGGTCCAACTCGGGACAAGAGCACTCATAGTCAACGCTGCAACTTGTATGAGATGCATCCATCAGCTCGCCGAGCTCCTTTAGAATGGAGTCGGACGCATTTCCGGAATTTGCAAGGCAAATATCGCGGAATTGGAGCACGCGCATCCCCTCTGTCAACACGTGCTTCGCACGCCTGTAGAGTTGGAAGTATGTTGTTTCAACTGTGCACACAGAAATGAGCTTAAAAAGGCAAGATTAAACAGAATACAAACCGTCGACCCAGCTCAAATATACGTCTGTGAAATCGTCCTCCGAAAGACCACTCCACTCAATCATCGTTTCTAAAGAAACCCCTTCTTGACCATCAGATTCCGTACTCGCTGGTCGTAGTTTCCCGATATGCTTGATGACACTCTCAAGAACCGTACGCAGTTGGTTTGAGTCTTCTGGCCATCCCCCAGCTGGTTCTCCACCGAATCGACCCACAACTTCGCGCAGAGTTATACGCTCGCGAGGGCCAACGTTTACGTCGAGATGGCGAGCGAGAATGCGAGCAGCGGCAAGCGTCTCAACAACACGTAGGTTATAGCGTGTGCGGGCGTGCACTGCTTTCTCAGACGTAATACAGGAATTGGCGAGCACCAGCGTGCTTCGCGGAAGTAATGCGGGGGAAGCAGCCAGATGAGGGTAGAATGTGACATAAAGCGGAGAAGAGGGGGTAGAGATAACGGAAGCCGCTTGGTCCATGCTACAAATATTTTCATCAGTCACCAGATTCTCTCAGAAATGGGAAGCGCATGCCCTCCACTATTAACCCCTACGCGCTTCTCATTCTCCATTGCCATCTCTACAAGGGCACGCTTTGTAATACCCTCGAGCTTGTTGTTAACAGCAAGGAATGCAAGGGTCGATGCAACAACCATGGCAGCAGATGAAGACAATCCCGAGCCAGCAGGTACTGTACCCGTGACAAGCAAGTCCACTGGCACTGGGTAACTATGGGAAAGGTTTGTTGAGGAGAAAAATTTATCCAGAACACCCTGTACGATAGTAGTCTTGTGAAGCCGAACGTCTTGGAAGCATAATCAGAGCACTTGCGTAATATCCAGCTTTGACGTAACTCTCCCAATGTAGTTCGTTTTTATCGATGTCGAGGTGCCATTCTCCGGCTTGCACGTCATCTGCTTTGTCTGGAAAGAGTTCGGCAGTCGCGGAGGGCCTGTAAATAGGAGAGAAGGACCGTGGTAGGTACTTGTAGTGAAGGTTCTGTGCATTGACGGCGCCATGTGAAAGATTATGGGAATCACGAGGTGCGCAAGCGATGAGAATATCCCGCTCAACAGCCGCAGGGAAGACACCAAAGAGCGCATAATCAATATGTTCTCCAATAAGACTAGGTGATCTACGTTAGAGTTTTCTGCGGGCGCTGACAGAGGTGGGGCGCTGGACGCGCAATCATACTTAACGCGGCCGGGCGCACGGACTATGTGGGAGGGCTTCCTACCGAATCGAAGCTCAAACTTGTCAGACAGGTCATTCCATCTCGCGCTGGATTTCGTGGTGTCAGATAATCAATAAGTAGGGACGACGCAACGTACGGATTGTCAGTTATTGAAGCGATATCAGAGAATAGTTGCGTCAGAGAGGTGTAGATGGGAACGTGGAGCTGACTACTGGCCATGGTTGTCGGAGGCTTGCTAACTTGGCAAAGTTCAAGGTTTGGCACTGCCGTTTTAGCGTTCGGGGTATCCGGGCCGACTCTCCGAACGGACCCTGCACGGACCATAGTTACGGGGTGATCACTTAGGCCCTCGCCATAATTTCATCTATGGATCCAATTTGGATAGAATGACGATTCAAAGGGGGACAGGAGGGATGAGCCAAGTAGGAATGCCGTGGTAACCGCGGCAGAGCACATCCCTTAGACTCAGAAAGCTAGTCGATTGCCGAGGTGCTGGCAGTTCTTCGATTACCTGATTAGTGGGGGACGATGTCAATGATGCGGACAAAGAGAGGCCTTGTTACCGCACGACTGGGACTCCAAATCCACGAAGCTATCTTCCAACTAGATGATGAACTGAATGGCTAATCGTATCTCCAGGGACACCTGATTACTCACAGACGGTCCGTCCATCCATTTAATCATGAGATACAGAGAGAACCTAGCCCGAGAATGGCGGGGTTTCCTGGCTCGCTTTGCAACCGGCGCGGCTTGTACCCGATATTATTTCAAACCCCACCATTTCAAGTTCACCATGACGGCTGTCCAACTTAGAACCCCACAGCCTCTCCCGATCTGCAGCCTTGAGTTGACTGGTCTCGCTCTAACCATACGGATCGCCTGCGTCGCTCATACAGAGCCTTCCCAGTGACCAGTTGAAGGGGATCAATTTGCACGAGGTAGGCGCTAACTATCATTCAATTTTCACAAGGACCGTTCCTTGACCATCATTTTCGTGGATTATATTCAACTTCTCTGAAACGAGGCACATTATCGTTCAGAACAAATCAAGTACTGGGCTGCCGTCAGGCGGCCGCTTCTCCTCAGCAGCATGACCACTCTTCTGTGCCCTAGTAAGCGGTATTCAGGATGACCGTGTCACATTTTGAGCTTCTAGACCAATCTGGGGTCAAAATACTCCTTCTTCAATCACCTATTCTCAATTTAAACAGATATCGGACTCAACGTTGCTTCCCTACAATACGTCAGTATTACCTTCCGCAGTGAAGCCGATGCGAATGTACAGTATACCGGCGTTTCACTCAGGATGCAATTCCGCACTAGGAACGTTACGGCACTTCACTCCTCTGAGAGTCTTCACTCCTTTTGCAGGTCGTGGCAGTGACCCATCATTCTGCCCACCTGTTCCTGTTGCCTAAGTTGTAGTTTGATCCCTGTTAGAGGCCGGCAGAGCCGAATGGCAGGGAAAGATACGGTCCTCTTGTCAGGGCATGTACCATTGCGGCGTCTTCCTGGGAATCCTGAGATTAGAAGATCGCCATTAATTCTGAGGGGGAAGCGAGATATAAGCAGCATTCACGGATCGTCCTGAAGTACTGATTCCGTCCGCATCTATTCTCGTGTTTCCCCACATCCAACTGCAATGGCTATAACGCCCCAGTTTTACCTTCCCGACCCGCTCAACCAATGGCCTTGGCTTCGAAAGTTGAACCCACATTATGCAGAGGTCAAGCCAGAGTCTGAAGCATGGCTACATAGCTTTGAATTCCTCGACGCCAAATCGCAAAGGTCATTCGATCGGTGCAATTTTGGTAAGCATCACTATTAGTTCACGTGCTCCTTCTATAGTTGATAACATTGAGTACGCCTCAGCACTCCTCGGTGGTCTTGCGTATCCGCTTATCGACAGAGGTTAGTCTCCCTATGGCTGACTGACGCCGAGCCGTCTAACCAAGTTCCAGTCCGTCTCCGCATCGCTTGCGACCTTATGGTGCTCTTTTACATATTCGACGAGTTCACCGACAAAGTCGATGGGAAAGGTGCACGTGCTTACGCAGAGGTAGTCGTGGATGTACTGCGGAACCCTCATGCGGAGCGTCCCCGTGATGAATCGAAGCTCGGGGAAATTACTCGGCAGTACGTTTCGGGGTCCTTTGTGCCTTTGGGCGGCAATTGATGGTTTCTATAGATTCTGGTTGCGTGCAATGCAGTCATCCTCATTGTCTGCTCAGGAGCGATTTGTCGCATCGTTCGCAGAGTACGCATATGCTGTCGTAGATGAAGCCTCCGATCGCGTGAAAGGAAGCGTACGGAGGATCGCAGAATATCTTCGGCTTACGCGCCTCACCGCCGGCCCATACCCGTGTTTCTTTCCTATGGAGATGGACTTGGACATCTCAGATGAAGTCATGACGCACCCTTCAATGGAAATGTTCAGAGATTTGGCTGCAGAGTCCTTGGTACTCGCAAATGTGAGCGCAGATTTGATCGTCTCGCAACGATCTGATACCTAACTGAACCTCATAGGATTTATATTCCTACAACATCGAGCAAGCAGCCGGACACGGTGGTCACAACATTATTACTGTTGTCATGATGGAGAAAGGTGTCAATCTTGATGGTGCGCTCACCTGGGTTGCGGAATATCATGGTCAAATTTTGTCCGAATTCCAGGCGCAATGCCGAGCGCTACCCTCTTGGGGTCCAGCTATTGATTTCAAAGTCAAGACGTACGTGGAGAGACTAGCATATTTCATCCGTGGGATCGACTCTTGGGCGTTCGAGACTGAGCGATACTTTGGAACAAAAGGTCCGGAGATTCAGAAGCACAGAGTAGTTAGTCTATTGCCTAAAGTGGAGGCCGTTACGCCGATGATGGCCCCAAGCAGGGAGTTTGATATTTGATTTATGTACGTGGCGTGGTAGGTTTCTGTATGACCATTTTACTGGGCTGTGTTTGGAATTCTGATCTGTATTTCAGTGAGTAAAGACCCCGAGTAAATTAGTAGGAGAATAATAGTTGTGTTGGTTGACTCGAGGATTATTACATAATGATGATAACTTTGAAGGCGAATAAACGGCCATTCATATTCATATACAGTCGACTCTCTTAACCCATACTTTCCATTGGCTCCCCACAACCTTGCCGCGGGCTTTTCATAGAATGCGCATGTTTTCAAGCTCCCTGTCTACGAAGTCGATGGAGGGAAAGTGCTGAGGGATTTGACGTGGGATGGGTTTTACTAGGTATGGGTTAAGAGGGAGTCGACTGTATTCATACCGTCATACCGAAATAACTTCTCGGTGGTGTCGGGCCCGTCAATCGGCTTCATGCTGACCTGTCAAACAAACCCACTACTATCCCGCTATAGCTGCAGCTGATTGTTCGTTTCGAGCCCCAGATTGGAGCGCTAACCTTAGAAGCACCCCTTGGCAATATCATTTCGCCGGTTTGGCGACATAGAAAATGCAGATCCTTACGTCGACTTTATGAGGTCAGATTTCAGCAAGCCCGCTATGTGGGTGGCCGAAGGATACTACTTGGGGTCTGAGTCCTCATTTACTTGCAGCTCTTGCTTTGTTGCCTCCACATGGGCCTATGGCTCCAACACCTTTGGGGAAGACTAGTAGCTCGCATGCTGCCAAGACGTGTCTAGAGATGGTAAACTAGAAGATCCCTATCCTGAAGACGACGTGTGCGCCCAATCCCTCCCACGCGTACCCATCAGCTCGTGTCAATGTGCAGGACAAACTTAAGTTATTATGACATAGTGCCGCTCCAGGTACCCACCAAACAACGACAGGACGACAGGGAGCCCATTATGGTGACGGAGAAAGTTCGGACCGATGAGCCCACATTGGTGTGAATAAATTCGTTGAAAATAGCGTTGAGAATGACAAAGAGTTGGGAAAACACCGTGAGATGGATTTGAAAATTCCTATCGCGGTTTTTAAGGCGAACAGGCCACTGGCAACTGTGGCGTACCAAAATGGCGGCCCGCGGCCCGGTAGATCGAAGTCACGCCGTGGGATCATGGGACCACTTGATCACGGCTAGCCCTGAGATCAGGTCCCAACTGAACTTGTCCTTCCCTAGCTCTTATAATAGTCCGTTATACATAATACTGTGCCTCGAGACTGCATTGAGTAAACGTCGTCACGATACAATTAATCACTTCTTATCGTTCACCATCAATGCCAGTGATCCCAAGCTAGAAACACCAATGTTGTGAAAACCGGCAGAAGTGTGCGCCGTTCGTTCCGGGATACGCCGTACAAATGTTTCAAATAAGATTCAAAGCTGTATCCTCAACAGGATAACTTTTTCGAGTCAAAAATTTTCTGTGGGACACTTAAGGGAGAGACTGCGCATCTGACGGGGTAATGGCACAAAAAGTGTTGAGGTGTGACTTTCATTTCATTGGCAGAGATTTTTGTTGATGAAAAACCCAAATCATCACCAGCGTGCCAGGTGACCAGGTCATTGCTACTGCACGCTAGCATGTAAGCAGTGTGAACGTTATTGCATGCAATGGCATGGCCGTTCTATGCGGAGTTGCGCAGGATTCTGTGATGCTTGATGAACGATGAACGATGAACGATGAACAGTTCTGAACGTTGCAAACCATGTCATGTAATTGTCATTCCGCCTGATATCCGAGCTTAATTCATCGTTGGCATTGGGGTGACTCGGGTTTTAAACGACCGGCGCCGAGCGAGTCGTCCCCATGCATTGCTGATCATGCAATCATGCATCGATCATGTTCTATATATTAGAAAGTTACATTGTTTCGAAGGTGTAGGACTTTTCGGGTAACACTCGGCGTTCTGAGTTTCCGAACCGAGTGGCGGTGCTGCTGTGTTTCTTACTTGGGCCCCTACGATATGTTTTGTTCATTTGATTGCTGATCCACGCGGTCCACCTGCCAGTGCCTACTTAGGCGCTCTAGGTGTAGGGCCATGTATTAGGGGCTCTTGTGGATGTCCATTTACAGTTTAATTGTCTTTGCGTGTCCTACCCCAGAAAATTTTCTGTTAACTTACGACGTAAGAGTTTAACTGGCCAATCGCGGCCTGCCTTTCTCTACAGTGAGGGCAAGTGTGCGCAGCACAGCTCGATATCAAAAAGCAAAACGAGCCAGGTCGACATGGTCATGTGACGGAACAAAGTTGCGGAGTTCGATCTATGCCACCTCGCGGATTTCATGTTCCGCTGTCCGCTCATTCCGGGGCATTCGTTATCCGACGTATCTAGCAGTGCAATCAAGAATACATTCGGCTATTCCCTACAGTCACAGATAACAATCATGGAGGTTCTTGCTTCATCCTGGTCAAGGCTTCATGTAGGAAAGCTGTTCGTTGGGGGATATAAAGGGCCTTCACGGTTCCCTTGAATGTCAGTCACGTCTAGTCACCTCACCTATTCCGAGTCGTTATATCTCGTCGCAATGTCTAGCCCTCCCCAGTTTTATCTTCCTAATCCACTCGCCCAGTGGCCCTGGCCCCGAAAGTTGAGCGAGCACTATGCAGAAGTCAAGCCGGAATCCGACGAATGGTTGCAGGGCTTTGAAGCTCTTGACGCCAAGTCCCAGAAATCCTTTGATCTGTGTAATTTCCGTGAGTGGTCCTTTTTCTCCAAATGTCTCAGGAAATTTAGAAAACTTTTTATGATAGCCCTCCTCGGCTCTCTGACCTATCCATTACTCGATAAAGGTCTGTTTTTATATATATTTATCATTAAATTATGCCGACAGTCTCACAGAGGGTGTCCGCGTTGCCTGTGATCTCATGGTGCTGTTTTTCATTTACGATGAGTTCACCGACAAGGTCGATGGTGACGGTGCGCGCATTTACGCGGAGATGGTCATGGATGCCATCCAAAATCCTCATCAAGAGCGCCCACAGGGTGAGCCAAAGCTCGGTGAGATCGCAAGACAGTACGTTAATTCCTTGATAAATGTTATTTGTTCATGTCGTATTCATGACAATTTTGACAGATTTTGGTTGCGTGCGATGAAGGTTTCGAGCTTGGCAGCTCAGAAGCGTTTCATCACAACATTCGGAGAATATGTGTACGCAGTGATAGACGAGGCTTCCGACCGGGCAAAAGGACATGTCCGAGGCGTCGAAGATTATCTGAAGCTCACGCGGCTCACAGCCGGTGGATATCCATCTTTTCTTGCTGCAGAGGCTGGTCTGAATATTCCGGATGAGGTCATGGTGCATCCTGCCCTCGAGACAATTTGCGCCTTGGCCGCAGAGTCTCTTGTTCTCACCAACGTGCGTATCTCTCTGTGACAAGGCAGGCACGCATGACTGACTTGCAATGGATGGTTAGGACATGTATTCGTACAACATCGAGCAAGCTTCAGGACATGGCGGTCACAATATTGTGACCGTTGTCATGAATGAAAAAGGAGTAGACCTACATTCCGCACTCATTTGGCTCGGCGAATATCATGAACAGGTTTTGTCCAAGTTCCAGGCGCAGTACCGCGCACTGCCTTCATGGGGCCCCGCGATCGATGCCGACGTTAAAGCTTTCGTGGAGAGGTTGGGATACTGGATTCGTGGGATAGACTCTTGGTCACTTGAGACGGAGAGATACTTCGGGACCAAAGGACCAGAAATTCAGAAGCACAGGCTTGTGATTTTACTCCAAAAGGCGAAGAAGGCAGATGTGACACCCATGATGGCCCAGCTTGCTTCATAGACGTCTTTATTTGGCCATTTTAGAGGTCTACATGACATACCGTCTATACCTTAATCAAAATCTAGTGAACTCCTAGACGCGCCCACAAGAAAGCTAACCAACTCTTGAACCAAATCAATGCTTGACACAGGGTAATAAATAGTCATCATATATGCACCATATCTCATGTCCACGAACACTAGTACCCGCCTCGCGTCATTATCAATTCTTAAACCCCCCCTTTCATGTCATAGTTCAGTGATCATCTTCGGGCATGGCCACATGGGGCCGACCACTTTCAGCTTTCCCTCACGATCATCGTGTCCATTCAAGTTGAGTAGGGCCTTCGAATTTATTCGCCGGTGGGATGATGCTGGGACCTCCTAGAGATTATCCCAAGTAGTTCAACTTCCCGGGACGCAGCGGCATGTCGGAAATTTCCTGAAACCAATTTAAGGCATTATAAGGGGGTCATTTTCATGAACACGTGATCAAAATGGCAATTTTATGACATTTAATGAGCATATAAGGTGCATTAACTTGCATTAAGTCCGTTGAGTGCATTGAAATATATTTCAACGCAATTTCAAGGCACATTACAAAGCAAGCAAGACCATTATAAACCGGTAACATTAAAATGCCCCAAATATTTTTCCGACACAACTCCAGTTGCGGGAACTTTGACTGCCTTTTCGCCGTTACCGCTCAATACGACAGGACTTAATGGATGAGTAAAAGGTCAGACTAATATTTGACATCAGAAAAATGGAATAGCCCGAATTGGACAGTTGGCCTTTGACCGTGACGGATCCTCTCTGCGTGGATGGTATATACGGTACAGTCAACTCGTCAGAAAAATATCCACCCGGTCAGTTCGAATGAAGGCATCAAAGATCAAGATAGATGAAGGATTTTTCAGCCAGAAGATGTCTCAAAACTCTACAGTAGATGCAGACCAGCGGGGACAATGCCTACAACCCGGCCCTCTGAAAATTTTTAGTGCAGAAGCGATAACGTAAGTTCAGCCACCCCGCCGGACTGAAACGGTACCGAACACTGGAATTCGTGATACAGATCGATGCAGACTCGGGGCTCACAGCACAACAATTAGAAGGCTGGTCATGTTCGGGTCGGGACCTAGCTACTGCCACTGTCCGCCAGTGGCACTTCTGACGCCGGTACAGACTGTACGCGTACAGTATACCAATAGTGACAATGGATCCTTTCGTCAACTCATTACTAGAATGCCCTGATATCCAAGTCTCTCCCGGCCACACAAGCTTTCAGGCATGTGAGTTTGTGGCTGCAGAGATGAAGCGCATTATTGATGGTCTTTGTAAGGTGCACTAATATGCCGCTAGGGCTGTTCAAGTTTATGACAGTCCCTGGATTTGCTCCCTACCATCCATAATAAACACCGCGACATGAAACTAACTCAGACTTAGCACAATTCTGGCGCGTTGAGTGCATGGGCTGAATTGCTGACTTGTGGAATGGAGCGCTACGCAGTGAATCTGGCCTGTTGCTGTCGGCCCGGTGCTCGTGGAACATCTGTGTAACTTACCTATGCCTCCGTCTCCGGGTTCGTCATACATTATAGCGTCAAGTATGGAGGTAACTCTATAAGCTTAGATCTTTCGATCCCGACATCGTGACGACAAAGCGAAAAAACGCCCGACTGGGCTTTAAGAGGCTCCTTAGTTCTTATCTTTGCTTTCAAGTAACCTGTTCCAGTTATTCTCTATCCGACTTCTATTCGTGTTCTCTAGCTTTGGGCTATCATCACGTCGTCCAAATCGATGCATGAGACATCTCATAGCGCTTGTCTATTGAAGGTTACCCTGACTTTATTTGCCTGAATATGAATCCCTTTATAAATCCGACTTGGATTTCATGCGAGATGTAGGGCTTAAAGTTCCCACTTTTTGCTCTTCAAGTTAAACATCTGGACTTCGCAGTTCTCTCGACCTCTCTTCAATGTCTACACGTCCTCAAGTTCACCTCCCCGATTTGCTCGCGCAGTGGCCCTGGCCTAGGATGCTGAACGAACACCATGAAGATGTCAAGGCAGAATCCGGCGAGTGGTTGCGTAGCCTTGAAGCCCTCGACGTCAAATCACAGAAGTCATTCGACTCGTACAATCACAGTCAGCTGCCGCTTGTTTGACATTTCTTTCTGCTACTAAAACGGTATTTAGCTCTCCTCAGTGGTCTCGGTTTCCCATTGCATAACAAGGGTTCGTCTGTTCAAGGTCAGTCACGGGTGAAGTACGCTGACAAACACTAGATCAACTTCGATTCGCTTGCGATATGGTCATGTTACTTTTCTTGTATGACGAATACACCGACAAGGATGACAGCGAAGGCGCCCGCGTCCATGGAGAATTGTTCATGGATGCTCTCCGTAATCCTCATGTCGAACGGCCACAGGGTGAGCCAAAACTGGGAGAAGCCGCTCGACAGTACGCCTACGTCGTTTATCCACCATCGCTATCCTCACTAGATGTTTGATAGATTTGCATTGTACGGCATTCAGATTGCAAGCATGCCATCTTGGAAACGTTTCCTCAGAGATATAGAGGCGTTTGTGGATGCCGTGGTGGATGAGGCTGCCGATCGTGCTCAAGGACGCGTCCGCGGAATTGACGATTATATCAAACTCAGAAGGCTCACAATTGGCGGTTATCCATATCTTATGAACCTAGAGCTCGGTCTAGACATTCCAGACGAGGTCATGGAACACCCTGCCATCAAGTCGCTCTTTGGCTTTGCAGTGGAGAACTTCTTTATTGTTAATGTCCGTCATTTCCGCACTATTGCGTTTTTCTGTCTGACAATGACAACCAGGATATGTATTCATACAACATTGAGCAGGCAAGGGGCGACAATCACAACATTGTTGCCGTCGTGATGAAAGAAAAGGGTGTTGATCTGGATGGTGCGCTCGATTGGCTCACGACATACCACGAACGGGCTCTGTCCGAATTTCATGTTCAGCGTCACTCTTTGCCTTCGTGGGGTCCCGTCATAGATGCCGCGGTGGGAAATATGGTAGAAAGATTAGGATTTTGGGTCCGTGGGCTAGACTGTTTCTGCTTTGAGACAGTGAAGTATTTTGGAACTGAGGGGCCGGAGGTACAGAGGCTGAGGCTGATGACTGTACTTCCTCAAATAAAGAAATTGGAGGAGACGGCTGCAGATGTGGCGAATTAGTGCCACGACAATTCGAGCCATCAGTGAAACAGGTTGATTGTAGCAAATATGTCTGTAAGAATTTGTATAGAGCCTTCGAATACATAGCCAACGGACATTGCATTTGGCAAAGTCCTAGAAATGTATCTTGTTGCTGGTGATCCGCATCGGATGCGACATGTGTTGTAGCAAACACAAACCACTCAAACTTCTCAGTGGAATCACCGGCAATAGGGGGCCCAAAATAAACTATCAGGCCTATATCAGACCTAAAAGACCGAATCATTCCGTCAGTATTGGATAGGTTACAAGAATAGATCAGCGCGCGATCAGCTCCTGAAACAAAATGCGAAGGACGTTGCAAATCGTTCGTCAAGACTCACGTGAGAATCTTCATACAGCCTATATTGAGAAACTTGGCATCTATACACTCAGCCTGAGCGTTGAGTACCGAAGGTCTAAAGAGATGGGCTGGATAGCCAGCGACCTGTTGACTTACAATCACACTCTCCCACAGAAATGCAAGTCGGTGAGTAGAAATTGGATTAGTCCGGATTCCGCAGTCAGATTTAATTGCAAACTTGAAGAAAAAGTCGTGGGTCTGGGAATATTTTCCACGGAACCCTGCGGAGTAGCCTCGCGGCGACTAGCGAACGATGGTTTCAGGGTGTCACACGCGCACACTTTATGCACGTGGTGTATCGACTTCTGAGGCCAAATCCGGATTTTGCCGATTCCGGCTACACGCTTTACGCGGCCGGCCCTGAGTGCGCAGTGTTTTCAACTCAGCAGCAGTCACGGGGAATGTTCCTTTCCCTCTGTGTCAAGTGTCGCAAGCTACTAGCAGTTCTCCGCCAGACAGCTGGGCAACACATGTCGCATCCCGATCAACACGTTTTCTTACAGTCCTACAGTCCAGTAATTTAACATGGACAGGCCATATATTGCTTTTGTTCTCGGTACGATATTCGAGCCGGGTCCAGCCATTGAAACAACCTGACCGGTTTCGGCTTCTTGGAGGACTCCGACTTCGCTTATGAAGTTCGTCATCCTCACAGTGGCTGTGTATCAGGGATTTGAACCAATGCCGCTGCCTTTGTGCTCAGCGTCTGATCGATGATAGGCGACTGATGGTCTCGGCAAACGAAGAGGGCCATGATACGCGGGGCAATGTAGCAAATTCCAATTTTACAGCATACTTGTCACGGTGCTGTCAAGAAGACATAGGGTCTACCCAACAGCTTGCGCCCCTCTCCTTCACACGTGAATCTCTCCTCCCGGATCGAACAATGTTGGCCGTCTTGCTCTGATTGTCACATTGTGGCGCTTTTTTACTTCTGCTGGCTGAGTTGCTCATGGCACATCTGACACCAGGTGCGTAGGAGAACCTTCTCTGCTTGTGCGTTGCGTTTAACCCGCATGGCAGAGTTTTGGGATGATCACATAAGATCCTGTGCTATCTAAGTTTATTGTCGATTATTCAAATTTCCCTATTATTATTACCGCCCTACCTCCGCCGACCCTGGGACGCCCATCTCACGACTTCCGGTGCGACGCAATCACTTTATTGACATGCATCCTGTGTGCCCTTGCCTGACAGCGACAACTTCCCGTTATCAGTGTTTTCACATAATTTTACCAATTCGTGACCTCGACTGATATAAGAGCCCCACCTCTCCTCTTGGAATGCCAGTCCTATCTCGCCTCTCTACCCGATAAAGGATGTCGACACTCTCCCAATTCTCACTTCCTGACCCGGTTGCTCTATGGCCCTGGCCTAGAACATTGAATCGTCACTATCAGGAGGTCAAGCCAGAATCAGACTACTGGATCCGTAGCTTCGGAGTTCTTGATGCAAAATCACAAAGGTCTTTTGATCTCTGCAATTTCCGTGAGCAGTTGCACAGTACATCTGTTTTCGTCCACTCGCTAAATGGAATATCTAGCACTTCTCAGTGCTCTTGGATATCCGTTGCTCGATAGAGGTAGGTCTATTTAAGGTCAGTGGAGGCTATGGGTATACTGATAACAGCTCGCTAGATTGTCTTCGCGTCTCTTGCGATCTTATGGCTCTCTATTTCATCTACGATGAGGTCACAGATAAGGTCGATGCAGACGGCGCACGTGGCTGCGCAGACCTAGCTGTGGATGTCCTCCGGAATCCCCACGCAGAACGCCCAATGGGAGAACTAATTCTTGGCGAGATTATCCGGCAGTAGGCATACCTCTCTGCGTATTGATTACTGTGGCTTACCAAGTGGCAATCTTCATAGATTCTGGCTGCGTGCGATTAGCGTCGCGAGCGAGCCGGCCCTCCGACGTTTCGTTGAATCGTTCGCAGGATATGTCTATGCAGTGATAGATGAGGCTTCCGATCGAACAAATGGACGGACTCGCAGCATTTCAAATTACCTCGAACTCAGGAGGCTCACGTCGGGGGCATACTCATCCTTCTTTTCCGTGGAGTTGGGTCTCAACATCCCGGACGAGGTCATGACACATCCCGCTATTGAATCTCTCCGCAGCTTGGCTGCCGAATCAACGGTGCTCGCCAATGTAATTATTTTTTGGAATAAATGTTTGGACCTGTCTGACGTTGAGTGCCATAGGATTTATACTCGTATAACAATGAGCAAGCTGCTGCGGGACACGGTAACCACAATATCATCACCGTCGTTATGAACGAAAATGGCGTGGACCTCGACGGCGCGCTCAACTGGGTCGGGGAGTACCACAGAGACGTTTTGTCGAGGTTCCAGGCACAGTACCAGATGGTACCCTCATGGGGTCCTGATGTGGACGCTGCCGTTAACGCTTATATCGAGGGTCTTGCTTACTGGACTCGCGGACACGACTGTTGGTCATTCGAATCGAGGAGATACTTTGGGACAGAGGGAGCGGAGATCAAGGAACATAGACGGGTGACTTTGCTTCCGAGGGTGAATGGACCAGATGTTACGCCTATGATGGCGTCTTCGATGATTTGACCCAGTTCGTGATTCCGCAAGCTTCCACTTAACGAATCCATACAATCATAAGGCCTGCATAAGGCCTTGACTAGAAATTTTTTCTCTTGTATCGACCGTTATAATAACTACTTAGCACTCGGTAATCAGTATTTGATTCTTTTATACTGGGTCAACCCCAGGCTATGAACACGGGCGATCACAACCAGCGCGATGACTTGGTCAGCTACTATGTGAACCCTAAAACCGAGCTGCTCATCAGCTGCGATTTTCTAATAATTCCCTGAGAAATATTTTGAGAAGTTAGTTGTCCAACTTGAAGATATCTCGGAGACTGGACATCTGGACATAAGTAACTGTAAGACCGTGACAGAATCAGCCTGCGCGTTGAGACGGGCGGGTTGCCAGCCCGGAACAACAAATGCCGTACTGCCGGCGCGCTTGAGAAGAACTAAACGTACTGAACTCCTGCGGACTGCCATACAATAGGCTCAGTAGCTGTTTTATTTACTCATGCCCAATGCACGCTCATTTACAGTATTTAATCTCGCGTTTTTACTTCAACCTTTCGACCTATGGCTGAACGATTATCGCCATTAATTAGATATCACCATCTAATCTTATCGTACGCTTGGACGAGTGTTCATTGG
>QLPC01000207.1:0-13838 GCA_003314055.1 Lactifluus hygrophoroides | reverse complement strand
ATTTTCTCACTCCACGGGTCGGTAAAACCCAGGTACTTTACGTGACATGCGATATTAGTTCTTATCCGTTCCGTTCCGGAGGCGCTTCTGCATAGCACGCTCCACTTGTCGAATGTGGCGCTCTCATCCCAAGCATTGAAGTTCGAACCAGTTCGCCCTCCAAGCAACACTAATCCAACACCCCTTGCTCTGAAACTGGAAGCGATGTTATCTTCTCAAACCGTTCATTGTTCCAGAAACAAAGAGGTTCTTCAAGTTCAACTCCGCTATACCTCCACGCGGCGCCCATGTTGATCATATACACATTCTTTCGATCTGTGGAGCTATGAGCCCATCAAATCCTCACAGTTTTTAGAATCTTCGGCCCTTTTCAAGGAGAAGACAGACGAACCCAGTTTTTTGTACATGATCCATTGTTGGCAAGGAGTTCCGTACTTTCCGGCTTTCACTCTGTACTAGGTTGATATGGAATTTCTACCAGAAGTCGCTGCATCGGCGACAACTAAATGAGATGATCGCCAGAAAAACTGGAAGAATGACGTTACTTGCGGACAGAAGCACCACCCTTTCCCCTACGGGGTTACCTCTATAATAGTTAGCCATTTCCGGACCACACAAATTCGTGTGAGTGGCGTTCACTGTTCACTGTTGACATGTGGCGCTGGCTGACCCCGGTAGAATCGACTGGAGAAGCGGATAGAGATAGCCAACGTCGTCCCAACAACAGTACAAGACGTGTGGGTGGAAACGGGCTAGGAAATAAAGCATCGCGCACACACTAAACCTCCGGGGTCCACCTATGCATGCTCCCTGGGATGATTAGGCTGATTGTCCAAACCCCGCATACGGTGAGCTGACCATGACATGACAGATCCATCGCCAGGCGTGCACACTTCGGAAGGACCCGACGTATGTCGTACATGGTGCGTGCGAGAACTTGAAACTTGAAACCAAATCCACTCGTTGACGTCCTCCCTGGAACCGCCGTTTTGGGAAGCATTGACAGATAATTTTGTAACAAGCGATCTCTAATAGCGCCCAAGCTGGAGTGGTTCCCTTTAACTCGAGGAAATGGTTCCGCCTCCGAGTCGATCGCGCATACGGTTGTCCTACGTTCCGTTATCGGTGAGATAACGCATTTGTCAAGAACGGAAGCCTACGCAGAAGCTGGCCCATAGCTTTCAAAGAGGGCGACCTGAGACGGCTAAATATCTTCAACTCACCAAACTGCGGACTTATTGGACAGGACGGAGGAAGCCCTTGGCTTATGTGTATGAATATGTCCGCCGGCGGCCGTCAACGTCATTATTGCTCTCGGGCTCGTGACCGACCTTGCGTCTCAGTCTTGGGGCCCTCCTTGAAACTGATGGGTTGGGATAAGAACAAGTCGAATGTGCGCAGAAAGTGGCATCACCGGGTCCGGTGTTAGTTGTGATAAGTTAGTTGTGATAAGAGACTCCACTTGGCTCGCATGGCCGCAGTAAGCTTGATAGGTTTATTATGTTTATCATTCCTAATACAAGGCCGAACACAAGACAACATCAGCTGATGAAGCTTACCACTGGTAAACACCGTAAGCACGCATTAACCCGTTAATTGGGACCCTGTGGGGCCTGAGGCGGGTCCGTGCGCTCCTCGAGTTGAACGACGAGAGTTCCCAAATACAGAGGGCGAGACGAGAAGCGCCAAACCCCGGGTTGCCGTCGCGCGGACAATTCCGAGTTGCCCTGTCAGGGACGCCATCCGTCCGTAATGCTGGGCGGTCGTGCTACCGGACGTTTGCTGCGCATTGCGACTCCCATACGCGCAGCTCCGACAAGACGAGCTTTTGATCACTGATCCAAACATCAGTCCACTTTTTTTTTTTACCAATAAATGAGAGCTTGCAATGACCAACCTGTAAGCAGCCCGTCACGGTCGTCGTGTCACACAAAAATATACACACACAAACATGTGTTGGGGAGGAGGCAGTTGAGTCACGTACCTTTTACTTTCGAATGATGATATGTTCTCAGCTTCCTATCAGACTCTCCAGAGGGGAGATGAATTTGATCCGATCTTAATAGCGAATATGCGGTGCAAACCTTGCTGAATGCGAGGGAAAAGGGGTGAGCCATTATTACGGAAAACATAAATCCTCATAGCACCCTGAAAAATAAGGCTAAGAGAGGCGCCCTACTCATGGTCTCGGGGGGCGGGATACGCTACGATCCTTCGAGAGAAACGCAAAGAACATTCGAGAATATATCTTCATTAGGGAGGTATATATGGGGATTTGCGATACAAAGTACGCCATTCTCATATTCTATGGATTTGCACTGCAGCAACCCTAGACTGAGTGCAAAGAGAGGGCGTGACCACGTTACGGGACGGGCCTTACGGACCCGGGATCCAGATCTTAGCGCTCTTTGGCGGGCCCTTTTAAGCCTCGACGGGCCAAATGTACCTCAAGCTATTCCCCCCGCACCCGCTTCACCAACAACTCCCCCACTCACCCAGGGGGAGTGCGGCGCCCTTGCCACTTTTTTTTATCCTTTAATAGTTTTATCTCTCTTATCCTTCACGATTTCCTTCCATTCCTCAACCCTTCCTTTGCGCTTAGCCCTCTTTCTCTCACCTTGCACACATATCCTCCACTACCGCCCCAACTATGCACTACTTCCCCAATTCCTTCTCTCGCTTCCTCGAGCCACTAGAAGAACTTCCACTCGTCGTTCCCTTCCCCGAGCCCCATCTACATCCCAGGTGCCCTCCTCGTCGCTCGCATATTCGCTGCCGTCTCATAGCTAACGCCACCCCAAGTGAGCCTGGTGCTCTAGGTCTTTTCAATGAAACACCCAGCACCATCGACGTGTCTCTTCCGACTCCGAGCATCCCAGTACTCAACGTCTTTACTGAGTGAGTCATTCCCGCTTCGGTCCCTTGAAGCGTGGGCGTGACCTCCGTTACAGTGAGCTCCCGTCCTCCACCCCGGACCATTACGACACCCTCGTATCGCAATCGCAATCGGAAGCGGAAGCTATTCAGCCTCCGCCAGCGCCTCTGATCAAAGATATGGACTCGTTCTCTGAAGGGACCGCTCAAGGAAGTTTCGACTTCACCATGTCCTCCGACGCCGGCGATACGCAAGCCCCGCCCTCCGTTGCCTTCTCCCCTGGCCACCCCACCCATTCAATTGAGATTTGGCGTGACGACGTAGTTCGCAGCACCGCTGTTGGTTGCGACGAGGGACACCCACGTAGTGAAGATGGGCTCAATTTCGAGGTGAGGATTCTATTCTTACGATAAGTGGCGCCTCTGAGAATCTGGTTAAGGAGCCCGCGACCAAGCGTCGCCGTCTTTCAATGTTCTCACCAGCTGAAGGAGAGGAGCGGCCCATGACGGCGCCTATTGTCGGGCGCTCTCAGTCCCTACCACCAATCAGCTTTTGCCTAGTTCGGGATGGCGATGACTCAGGGAATTTGGCTCTTTCCCCCGCCGCAATTCCGAGCCCGTGCTCTGCACCTCCTACTTTGGCAATGTAAACACTATTATCAGTAAGTCTCACTACATGTTCGCAACTTCCGGAGTGTTAACGTTATTCAGTCCTCTTCCACTATACTAAGCCGAGCAGGCGGGATTCTCTTGGATGACATACCTAACACAAGGATGCTGACATTTACCACTACTTTGTGTGTACACTAAGGGAATATCAGGAAACGCTCTCCACGATGCTATATGTACAACTGTATTCACCAACCTAGATATCCCACCGCATCTTAGCGGTGGTATAGACTAGACAGTGACTAGACTTACCAGATCAGCGGATGGCATAATCTGCCTCAATCTCAGCTACTTACATATGATATGCCCACAGTCACCATGCCATTCCTTCCCCCTAGTATACCTGTATCAACCGCGCTGGGCCTGAGTTTGATAAAGTCGTTCATGAATAATGACTCGAATTTGTTTTCCGGACCACCGCTCCCTCAGTATAAGGAATTATTGTCACACGGTCGAATAGGTGTGATTAAGATTGCCGGTGATTGAATGACAAACTCTTCTGAAATTTCAACGCTACCATCTCGCATCTCGGCTTTCGATTTACACCAATACATTGGGAATTCTACAAGGTGATCAATTTCATGGAGTTCGTGCCAGCGCCTGCAGTACATAGGGTACTTTGTGCCGATTGCGGTGGGTAAACGACGCTTCCGTATGCTGTGCAGTCATCTCATGCCCACCAGGCGATCCTATTGTGCCCAACTCAGCAAACTTGTGTGTAAACTGCCTCAGGAATACGTGAATCCTTTCTTCCTCTCCTGAAACCCCACACCCCGCTCACGCACGCTGTCCAGCGTTGACATCACTGAGGGCATTCCGAAGCAAGGTGCGCTTACCAATCCTTTTTTTTTGGGGGGGGGGAATAGAGTTTACCGACTGTTGGTCTGTCTGTCTGTCGCATAGCATCAGTGTCGTACTGCCGGAATTGCGAACGGTTCCTCGCGCCCCCCGCACAATGGATGATTGCGCGGCCAGAGTCTCAAGAGCTCCTTGCCATTTGTCTCAAGAAGCTCAAAGGACTGAACAAGGTGCGACTAACGGACGCGCACTTTATTTGGACGGAACCCCACTCAAAGCGACTGAGGATATCGTTGACCATCCAAAAGGAGGTACGTCGCCCGCGTTTGGAAAAACTCTTATTGTTTTGGGAAGCTCATCCCCAATGACAGGTATTGACATCAACGATTCTAGAGCAAGTGTTCGAAATCGAATACTTGGTTCAACATGGACAATGTCCCGATTGTTCGAAGCTGGCTGCCAAGAATACTTGGAAGGCCCTTGTGCAGGTTCGGCAGAAAGTTCCCCACAAGCGGACGTTCTTGTACCTTGAGCAACTTATCCTAAAACATGGGGCGCAAAAGGATACGATTTCCTTGAAGGAGGTGAAGGACGGTCTGGATTTCTTCTATAGCCAACGGAGTCATGCAATAAAAATGGTGGAATTTCTATCTGGGGTCGTGCCATTACGGTGAGGCATCGCCACCCCCTCCGATCACAGCGGCATCACTTATCGAGATCTAGATCGAAGACATCGGAGCGCCTTCTTTCTGCGGACACCCATTCTAATACTGCCAACTTCAAGTTCACTTATTCCGTCGAGATTGTCCCCATATGCAAGGATGACCTTGTTTGCTTGCCACCCAAACTCGCGCGGCAGCTAAGTAACATCGACCCCCTGACCCTCTGTACTCGGGTCGGCAACTCGCTCCATCTTCTTCACCCATCCACGTTGCGGTCATGCGAAATCGTCGCCTCCACATACTGGCGGGCACCATTCGATTCTCTTGCGACTGTTTTGGACCTCGTAGAGTTCACGGTTCTGGACATAGAGCCCTCCGGTCGTACGCACGGGAAATGGGTAATGGCAGATGCGCAAGTGGCATTGTCTGGCGCATTTCGGTCCACTGGGACATACGAGGACGATCGTATGATGGACTATGAAACCGCCTCGTCAACGAACCAGATCTTCCACACGCGGACACACCTCGGTGGGATCCTTCAGCCTGGTGATGCAGCGTTGGGCTACCATTTAAGCAATAGCAATTTCAATTCGGACGACTTTGCCAGTTTACCACAGGACCGCATTCCTGATGTCATCCTCGTGAGGAAGGCATACCCAAACCGCCGAAAGAAGAACAAGTCGCGAAATTGGCGCCTGCGGAGTATGGCGAAGGAAGACGGCGAGGAGGGAGAATTTGGTGTTGGACGCGGCGCCGTGGGTCGCATGGGTGGTCGCGATCAGAAAAAGGTGGAGGAGGACTACGAGTTTTTCCTGCGCGATCTCGAAGAGGATCCTGAGATGCGCGCCGCGGTCAATCTCTACAAATCAGACAGTGCGAAAGCAGAAAAACCTAGTGATGGAAAGGTTCGGAAGAAAACCCAGCATGCGATGGATGTGGACGAAGCGCCCGCGCCTGTTCCTGTGCCAGTCCCGGAGGCGGACGAAGAAGAAGAGGAGGCTGACTTCCCCGAGGTGAAGCTCGAAGAGCTATTGGAAAACTTTGATGAGATGACACTGGGAGAGGAAGAAACACATGAATAGATTGAGCTATGTATACTCTTTTTTCCTTCCTCACTTTTTCCGTTGTACTGTACTGCCAGTGTAACCCCAGACGAGTCATTGACGTGACAGTACGGTAATTTATCAATGGGTCGCCTATTTCCGTTTCGCGAGTTGTCTTTGCTTTGCGCCTACCATATCGGGTGGCGCATCCGCAACCGCAAAGTCTGATTTCCAAGCCACGTAGTTCCTTTCCGTGGTTCGTTGATTGACGAGGTCCAGTCTTCTGAATTGAGTACCACATGAAATTGATGGTCTTCTTCGCACTGCTTTACCTACGGGCGCTATAAACATATATATGCATTTAAAATGTAAAGTAGGGCCGTTACCATTCACGACACCAAACCTAGGGATTGAGTGCGAAGCGAATTTAGTTCGTGGTGACCCGGCACGGCGTTCGAAAGATTGCTGGAGGTATGGGTGCACGTATTTCTACATCATTGTATCGTCTATAAGTTGTCGCCCGCCAGCGGCTGGTACTTAATAAATATGGAACAATGGTAGGCGCGCATAGATGTGCTGTGCGGTCATGGGGTGGCGGCGTTAAGGCTGGTGGCTCCTTCGCGGAATGAGCGGTCACGTGGTCTGTCGCGGGGCCACGCGTGGGCTCGTCTTTGTGTTCGTTCGTGGACGTGCTGCTGAACTTCTTCATTCACACCAACATGACAACAAGGGCAAAAGCAAAGCGTTTTGCTGTTGCACAGCCCAAGAAAGCGGTCGTGGGTGGGAAGGCTGTCGCTGCTCCCACTGAAGAACATGCCCACCAACTCCCGTCCAACCGTGCCATTTCCAGAGCGAAAGGTGCTCGTAACAAGCCTGCTGAAGAACCTTCTGGGGCCCCCAAATCCATTGAAGACGACAGAATCTCTGCAATGCGTGCGGTCAATAGCGCCTCGCAGGCCCTTACTACGGTGATGAAATCTGGTTGGAAAGCCCCAGGCGCAGGGCCCACCTTGAAGAAGTCTACGACTGCTGTGCATGAAGCGTTCGGCCTGGCAACCTCTGCTAGAGCTGCATTGGAACACCTACGCATGATATCACCTGGCGATGTTGACGTTGAAAGAGCGGCAATTAGCGTGGCAGGGAAGCTTCTTAGCTTAGATATGGTGCGCCGGTCATTCAGTTTTTCTTTCGGGCTCTTGGCTTATCCTCGAAGCACTCTCACGCACTGGGCGTGCTCTCCGACATGCACTCCAGACTTCTTGCGCTGGTGAGACCTGATCCTGCGCCTGCCGTTTCTCGTCGCCGTTCCCAGACATCTCCACCACTTCGGGATGTTATTCCAATCATCTCCTTGTCTCTACCGTCCCCATCGTTGATCTCCATGGACTCTATCCTACTTTTGCTCATCTCAACATATCTTTCGCACGCTCTCATTGCATTATCTCATGGTTTGGGCACAGTCTCTCCTAGACATTCTCAACACGAAGCCATAGTCTCATTCTCCCGGACATTGCATGATTCTCCAACCCTCTTGAGATGGATTCCCCTGTGTTCTCAGCTTCCCGCAAAGCAATGCGACGGTTTGCTGACGCGTGCATATACCGCCCTTATGTTCATATCAGGCAAGACATCAGGTTCTACCGAAGCGGCGTTTCGTATCAGGGTATATGCTCTCATGTGCTTGTTGCGCACAAGCGGTTCAACGATTGAGCCCAAGACATTCTGGGATCAAGTTGTCAAATCTGCTACAACTTTTGCGAAGTCAACTAGTTCCCCGGACAAGGAGGAGGAGCGCAGGCTCTGCCATGTTGTTACTTCCGCATTCTCAGACCTGCTTGCGTTAGTTGAAGAGCGGGAAAACAGAGGTGCTTTCCTTCACGGGGCGCCTTTTATTTCCTTTTGCGACGCCTGGATAAGTTTTTCCAAGTCGGTATGTAGCTATCACTATGTGTTGCGACCTCACTTAATTCCCCCAGGCCGACGATGTCGCAGGGTTAGGTAAGGTGATTGCTTTAGTTCAATCATCGCTTTCGACATCCTCCGTGGCGGATGGGGATGAGGAGAAATTGCTGGGTGCCCTGGCAAAGTTGAATTTAGATGACGAAGGCAAGAATGGGAAGCAGGAGCAATGTCCTTCGCGGAATGACAAGGAGAGATACGGACCAACAGAAGTTGCTCACGTTACCAAGTTGTGCGCTTCATTTACCCGCGCGGCAACACTTCTCAGTGACCTAGGTCGATGCGATGGTGCGTGATGTTGTACTATTTCTGAATTACTTACCTGAGTATCACTTGCTTGCTAGGCACCGAGGATGACGTATTGGCTGATATTCGGGAAACAAATAAACATGTTCAGGAAGCGTTGGCCCTATCTCCTCCATCAGAGCCCAAGGATGATTATGTGCAGGCTGAAACCAAGATGAAACGCGCCTTAAATCGGTTAAAACGTGCAGCAATTAAACTTATCGATCCTCCCGATGACATGAAGTTGGGCAGTGAGGTCGTTAGAGCTGTTAAAACACTCTTGATGGACATCGCCGCGACCATGGAGGTCCTATTGTCTCTGGTAGGTACCCCTCGTGCATCTGCCATCCATATCTCATCCTTTCCGTCGCCACGTCCAGAGATCCGTATCGGATGACTACGCCACCTTGCTCGACCTTTTTTTCGTGCTGGCGCGCACCACGCTTGCCCCAAACAATCCCGTACTGACTGATGCGGCATACGACCTTCTCTCCAGAGCGGCTCGTGTGCTCGGTTTTCAACTCGCCGATAATCATGAGTGGTCTCACACAACATCCCTTCCTTCTGTGGCGGTGCACACATTCACAAATTTTGCTCGCTGTCTTTCTGGCGCTTTCCACTCCCTCGGAGGGACACTCTACCAAGCCGGGAAATATGGAACTGCCATTCGATTCATTCGTCGTGGATGTTTCGTCGGAGGTGTTGCGCTCCGCCTTCATGAACGTAGCGATGAAGGATCACCGGACAATGCCCAGGAATCGCAAAATGTAGCAAGTAGTACCGAGTCTGAAGGTTGGGGACAACTACGTGATCAGCTGTCGCGCAGATGGGAGTTGCTGGGTGTCTGCTACTCCAAAATTGGTGACAGACAGGTAAGTCAGAAGATGACATGCTATGTGGTACAGCTACTGAACCTCCGCCTTCTATAGGGTGCATATGATGCTTTCATAGAATGCATCACATCTTGTGTATTTCCACGCACCTTCGTCGAGGCGGTCCGCACAATTGGACCTTCAAGTGCATTCGAGGCCTCTCCATCGCTTAAGCAAGTTGCGGTCATCATTGACAGGGTCACCTATATGGCCGCTTGCGAACTATTACGCCCGCCGGCACAGATTTCGCTCAGGCGGCTGATTGACTCCATACTCATCAACGGCGCCAATGATCTCGAAGAGGAGCGTCGCTGCGTCATTGGCGCTGTTCTCGAGCGACAGATAGAGAGCTTGTCCGGGAGTCGCTGGAAGCCTAATGTGCAGAATGTGGTTGCGGTACTTCTCTCTGACTGCGTCTCAACCTACGATAAAAACCGACCCATTCGGCGCGCCAGTGTCATGTTAAGGGCTTTGGAGCTTGCCTATTATACTGGTGCGGCTGATGGGGATAATCAACTAGCTAAGTCTTCAGAGGAAATTGAAGCGCTTTTAGGGACTAAGGTACACCTATTCGTTGCCATCATCAGTATTTCATTCTTATTAGCACACCACAGAGTCTCGGTCTAGATTCTGCACTGACACATGAGGTTCCTCTGCACAGTGCGGAAATGTATATGTGGCTTGCTCTGCACGCATATCGTCAAGGCCACTCTCAACAGTACGCAACCATCATCAAGCATGCTCAAGAAGCCTGCCGCATTCTCGGGATGTGGATTCAAGGGTCCGTCGTGGAGATCGCGGAGGTAAAGGAATATCCTAAGCAAGTCAGAGCTGCTCGCAAAGCGAAAGGTAAAACGGCTTCTAGCCGTGCTGTTGCTGCGGCGACGAGTAAATCCAAAGTCAAAGCCTCGAGGATGATGATCCCAACGACACCCAAGCGCCCACGGAGTAGGTGTTCAAATCCGGCGCTCTCTATAATCTCCAACTTCCGTGTCTCAGGGTCAGATCTCTCTCAACCAGTCGTATTTCCTCCGGTCATACCCGAGACCAAAGCAGATGTTGCGGCCATGCGGAAAATTTTGGGTCGGATCGTGTCGCTTATGAGTATGTCCACATTCCTCAGTCTTCGCTCTTGTTGACTTCCGCCTTCCTAATTAGATATGATCATCCACCTCGTGGGTTTCATTGGGCACGTTATCCTCAAGCTCCAGCTCCTGCAGGTCGCAAGACAGATCTGTGAACACCCTTCGATTGGCCAGCACGATGGTACGTTTCGATAACGCTACCTACCTTGGCTTCATGTTAACGTACAATCAAGAGTTTGTCCAGCTTTCCACCCAGTTGGCGCATGAGTATGTGAAGTTGGGGAAACTGAGGGAGGCTGGAACAGTCTACAAGCGCAGCCTTAATCCCACGCATACCCAGACAGTATCGAATGAGACCAGGGTCGTTCTCCTCCTACGTCATGCGGAGTCTCTAACCAAGATTGGCGATGTCGATCAAGGGTACTTTACTTGATTCTATTATCACCGCGCCCTAACCTTCCGATTAGGGTCACTTTGTATAGCGAGGCTCTGCAACTATCGGACAGCTTGCCCCTCAATGAGAGGGAGATGTCAACTGCTGATCGCGTGTATTCGCACGTAAAACGCCTCCGACGAGCTGCTTTAGCTACTAACGTGTTTGCTGAGATCAAACTGGCTCAAGTGAGCGCCCTCTTTCGTCTCAGGACAAGCGATGTATTGACGGATCCTAGGACGACCCGACCGCATCCCTCACCAGTCTCTTACAAGCGATCCGACTCTGGAACCGTGCCACCAATACGTTATCTCACCTTAGTTCGCGCGAAAGTTCTGCAAACGGTACCTCTGCCCTTACCAATCCGTTCGACGTCTCTTCAGACAGTGGAAAGGTTTCACCGATGAAAGACGAAAGCCACTCTACTAGTTCAGGCACAATATTGCATCATGCCCGCGCGCTCATGGATGGCTTAGAAATGGAGATTGCGGAGGGCATGCTCGAGACGACGCTGTCTCTCGCGAGGTTCTATATTATTAGAGGATCAGTTCGGGAGGCAGAATACTTCATACGCGAAGCCGAACAACTTGCTAATTCTATGAACGCTCCAGCCTGGCTCTGCCAGACTCTCGCAATGAAGGTCGAAGTTCAACTTCAGCTGGGACAGCTTGACACGGCGCTCACCACACTACGCGCGGCAACCGACACTCTTAACGACATGACGAATCCTGATGCAGCCAAGCTGCGCAAGCTATATGGTGAACGTAGCGAGCTCTTATTGCAGGATAAAGATGCCCAGTTACAGTATACCGAAGCATTGAAGATGTTAGAAGAACTGGATACCATATTTTTAGGACTTGATAATCATAGCAGGTATTAATTATCTTCCTCTGAGGGTTGATCTCAGTTCACAATCCTCCAGACGATCTAGCGTTCCGCTGTCGAGCCCTCTTCGTCCAAGGGGCGGTTTGGAGCCTCCTACTCCTACCCTCTTTTCCGCAGTCTTGCGGCGACATAGTGAGTTGTCACCCCTAAATAACACCACAGGCTTTTGTACTTACCTCTTTGTCAGTCTGGCTGCTGCGCAATGACATTAGTGATGAGTACGAGAGCTTGCTGCAAAAGTTGTCGCAGTTAACACCATTGGTTGATATCCAGGTAAGTGTTTCCCTCGGAGAGATGACACAACTCATATATGTGTAATCGCGCACAGGCGGAAGAACGATCCTTACTCGCGAAACTCACGCTTCATGACGCTTATGATCATTTTCAAGAGGATATGTTTCTTAGCAGTATCAGGGAGTCGGGTATGTTTTAGTTCATACCATCCGAACACCACCAATTGAGGAACGTCGTCAGTTCTGTCACTTCCGATGGGGATATCCGGAGACAAATCTCTTTTGACGACAGCATCAGCACAAGTAATCATGCGTACCCTGACCGATGCAGAAAAGCTCTTTCACTCAGATCTCACATTCGCGGCGCATTGTGGGAGCGTGTCCCGGGTGCGCGAAGCGGCAATTTCGTTGGCACTCATTCGATCATTTCAATCATCACTGGGTGCAAGCGACAGCTCTCTCGTTGTTGCGAACTTACTAGGTCGGTCTGATTTCCTATGTTAGGTCCCGTCGATGTGACCAACTCCGATCCAGATGCATGTGCCAATGTCACATTGAGGCGGGAGATTCTTGAGGTTATTACACATAAACTTCCTTCTAGAAACCAGGATGACCTCTGCTGGCCGTCCCTCACTGGCAACGGGCAGCTAGGGTGCCCGGGCGATAGGAAGCATGGGGTAGAACCATCGCCTTTCGACATCGATGAGGATAATGACGAGTCCTCTGATGATTTGCCGCTTGCCGAATATTGGGCATCTACTCGCGCAAAATACCAACAGCTGTCGTTTAGACTCGCCGACCTCGCTCTCTCGAAGGTGAACAACTTGCCGGCTAATTGGACAATAATACACATCTATGTGACCGAGGATAGGAACACGATTTTTATTTGCCGACAGCGTGCCAACCAACAGCCCCTGGTTTTCTCGTTGCCGCTCAAGGGACGCAGAGAAACGGGCGAGGATGAGCATCTCACTTTTGAGGACGCGATTGCAGAGCTCCGAGAGATCGTTCGCCTGAGCGATGAGAGCACTAAAAGTGCTATCAATGTCAAGGGGCAAGACCAAAGTGCCCGCGCAGCTTGGTGGGCAGATCGCATGGGATTGGACAAGAGACTCAAGGAACTGTTGGAAAGCATAGAGTTCTGTTGGTTTGGCGCCTTCAAAGTTTGTATTCCAATATAGTTGATGTACTTTTCGGCTAATGACCTCCTGCAGACCATCCTCAGCGAGCAGGTGTCAGTCCCTAAAGAGGCTATGGCAGCCTTTCGGAATCGCCTTGACAGAATATTCGAACAAACCATCGGGGCTCAGGGCAAAAAACAGAACACTCGCATGCACCTCGACGATCATTTGCTTGAATGTTTCTCTCGACTCTCGCCTAAATGTCGCGACGAGGAGCTGGAGGACCTAGTATACTTCATTCTCGACCTCTACCAGTTCCACGGCGTGCAGGTTGCCATCGCGGAGGTGGACGTTGATCACGTTGTGGTCGACCTACGGACAGCGCTCGAGGAGCACGCCGCGAGGGTGCGCGGTCGTGTCACTTCGCAAGATGACGAACATATATTCTTGGTGCTGAACCGCAATTTGCAAGAGATACCTTGGGAGTCGCTCCCCATCCTGCGTGGGAGGAGTGTCAGCAGGATACCGAATATCGACTTCCTTGTTGACCGACTCGAGTTTATTCAGCGCCGCGATCAGTCGGGAAGCCGGGACTCGAAACAGTTTGATGGGCATACTCGGCTAGACTTGTCAAATAACACATACTACGTCTTGAACCCCAGCGGCGATCTTGAGGGTACTGAACGTCGTTTTTCACCTTGGTTGAGGGGCATGCGAGCAGTCGGCTGGGATGGGATCATCGGTCGTGCGCCGAGCGAGCAGGAGATCTTACACGCCCTGGCGAAGAATGACTTGTTCATGTATGTTTATCCTCGCTCCCACCACGCAGTCCTTTTCTGATGGTGGCTCTTCTTTGAGTTACTTTGGTCACGGAGGTGGGGAGCAGTACATACGGTCGCACAAAATTCGCCATCTATCT
>QLPC01000204.1:0-16109 GCA_003314055.1 Lactifluus hygrophoroides | reverse complement strand
CAAATCAGCAAACTTTTCCGAATTAGAGAGAATTTGCTCTAATTAGACGTGGAGGTTTTTCCTGATGAAACAGATTTAATGCTTATCGGAGCAGGATCAATAAGATGCATACCAGTGATCCCCAGCTGGTGCAAGCCCTGTTGGCCTATTTCGGTGAGCTGAGCGCTGTTCAAAGTTATTTGAGCAAAAATCGAGGTAAAATGGAAGAGTAGATGCACTTTCTTCCAGGGCTTTGAGAAGCTGGACTGTACTGATGGCCAATAGCGGGCGACATTGAGTGTGAGGAACGTTTCTCATACGGATTTGGAATGACCTGGGTGGGTTCTTGTGCGAAGGCCATGCTAGCTGTAGAGGTAGGCAAACTTGGTAGATTGAATGAAAAATACGGCGGAGAGTGTCTTGTCCTGTCAGTGGGGGTGAAAGTGGGAGGACGAGGCCACCATGTGCCGCCCACACAGTACTATTGTAACTTACTACCCGGCCGCAAAGCGTTTCCGAATGTAGAACAAACAAGACAGTGAAAATGGAAATATTGCGGTTCACGTTCCAGGTCATGCTGTGTCGTTGCTGATAAGGCCGATAAGGACTTGGACCGATGACGAACCTGACCTCAAGCAGAGTCCAAGTAGTATTATGCGGACTGCATTAGTTCGAGGTAGTACAAAACTAAAGACCACTGTTGTCATTTATCGGGATTGTCTTTTTTTTTTTTTTTGGAACCAGTTTATTGTCCAGCATAGGTGGAAGAGAGACCGTATGTATCAGGATTGTCTGGCCCGGCTGACCCAACGTGCAGTATTACCGTCGGTGATAAAAGTGTGCTGCAATCTCCACTGTGGAGTTCTATAACGTTCATCTCTGCGCCCCGATATAGATAGAGAGATCAAACAGAAAGTTCCATCGAGTGTATGAATGGCAATGTGTTTACTTCATTCTGCTCTAGGGTTATACGTTACGCCATCACCTCCGAGTCACTTCCTATGTCTTTTTGTTGGTTCATCATCGCATCATCGCTCTCATATGCAAGTGTCACAGGGGTTCTACGCCCATTTCCCTGATCCATACTCGACAACAGCGGTTTAGCAATCCGAATCTGGGGGCGATCGTGGCATAATCCGAGGTCGCCAAGACCAGACTACAAGCGAAGGAGGAGCTTGATGGGATGTGCCCCGAAGTTCCGATTGCAGATCCTCTTCATCGGTCAGTATCGCACTTGGTAGACTCATCAGCCAGAACGTAAACCTACGTACTTTCCCGCGAGCCCAGCACCCCCTCGCCTTCGATACCGATGATAACCTTCCCTCAGGCTGCCACATCAACGATTGGCGCGGTACGATACAAGCAGCCTGGGGGCAACGCCACCTGACATACGAAGCGACAAAGTCATCATCTCCTCTTCCTCCTCATCTTTACCCCATCCACGCACATTACGACGACGACGTTACCCGCGCTCACTACTCGCGGCGAATCGCGACCCTCCGCATACCTGCCATATGTCACTGGCGCACATCACCATCGGAGCTTCTCATTCACGCAGCGGACTAGTTCGCGCGGGGTATCTTTCGTATCCCACATAGCTTGCCTTGCGCCACATGCCCACATGAGTTTTTCACGCCCGCTTGTCGTCACTGAAGCGTGCCATCGATAAGCGACTTGGGTCAAGACTGTGTTCCCATCAGATGCTGGTAGTGCGCGGGTAGGCGGAATGGAGGATGGGCTTGAATGTGGCGATATCCATGTGCTGCAGAGCAAAGAAGCTGAGGTTGCCCATTGGCAGGCGACACTTACCGCGGGTGAGTTTGGCTTGATATGCCCCTTCCCCCTCGATCTGACATCCTCCGCCCTCCCTTGTTTGCAACCCATTTAACTTATCCTTCTTTGATAGTGCAAAGAACTCAACTTCGATCGAGTCACCCGTGATATCGTTGTCGGATACGCAGTCTTCGGTAAGTCGGTAACTTTTTATTGTTTGCCCCTCATTCTCACCAAACGTGGGCCTTCTATTTGCTTGGCAGCTGGCCGAAGTCTTGCTTACCTTGGCGAGCCTCACTGCAGATGAAGTTATTCGTGAAGTTTTGTACCCACGAGCTCAGATTGAGGGTGGTGAGATTGTCGAGCATGAGAGCTTGGACCGAGCCCAGATCCCAGTCGTTACCGACGTTTTTGCTCCGAGCTGCATGACCTCTATCCATGGCTGTCTTGCTCACCTTTCGCGGTTCGCCCTCTCCCACGTTTGCAGATCTAGCAGCTAATGCGTGTGAGCCTCAGAGGGTTTCTGGAGCAGCCAAGACTGTTGAGTCATAGTCGTCACTGCATGCGGCACCACAGCGGCGGCCCTACTGTTCATCGTTCACTTTTCTTTACCGTTGCTACATACTACTCTAGTCTTTCATCAATGTACAAAGCATAGGTTCAGGGATCAATATATGCTCTATATATTGAATATCGCTGTGTATGGCCGCGATTTCGGGTTTCATTGACGGCGTAGAATCTCGATGCAAAGTCGACCACACTGATGCACTTGTGGCCGTTCAGCCTGTGCCGCTTCACTCGTATATCGCCCTGGGCCATTGGGGCTACGCGTGAGTGTTTGTTTACTTCTTTAAAGTTTTTCCAGACCCTGTCTGCTCGCTTTCGCGCGATGCTTCATTCTCAACTGTTTCCTGCCTCGCTGGTACCTAGAAGTATGGTGTTAAGTTAGCCGTGTCGCTCGGCATTCCTCGTTTACCTTGTGTCGGAGCTCTTCTAGCGTAAGGGCTGCCCCGTCGTGCTGTTTCTGTCCTAAGGTCGTTGAGGAGACGCACTTGATTTCTGCGCGCTCAATGATGCCCGCCTCTAGCACCTCCAGGACCTTCTTGTGTAGGTATCGGGGTTGCGGTGGTGTGAAGGTGCGTTGTCGTGTCTTAATTGGTAGCTGTATTTCGTCCGGAATGTTCAGGGTTGAGGGAGGCGGGTGGGCTTGGCATACACCACACCATCCATCGTCCATCCATTGATGTATTGACACTTCTGCGGGCTTCACGTGCAACCTCTACAGGGGACCTTGTATCGCGATGCGGTCGGATCGTGCGAGTGTTCTTAGTACTGAATATGACTTAGCTTGTGCCATATCGAGTCTCCCTCACGATTCGGGGATCGAACCGAAGAATTTGGTGAGGCAGAAGATCGTCCAAACATTGATGGAAGCGGACCCGTCAATCCAAAAGAGGTAACTTATTTTTTCAAAGGGCCAGCGCTCAGGCCATTGAACTGAGTTTAAATTGTGGTTGGCAAGCAAGCGCCCACAAGGACTTGGGATCTTCAACCAGCCTTTCGAGAGCATTCTGAACAGGTATGCTCGAAAGCATGGTCTCTCCAAATCCTTGAAAGCAGTGAGTCGACCTGCACGCGCAGGAGAAACTCAGATAAATGTAGGCTTCAGGTACGTTTCATTGTGCGGTATCAGCAAACAGCCTGACTTGTGTCACGGTGATTCAGACCGAATACGCCGACAGGCAGCCACTGGCATTACATTACTCCCAGACGATGTCCTCCTAGAGATATTTGCCTACATTCCATCACCAAGGTGAGGGTCGCGGTGGGTTTGGCATATACTACCTCATGTGTGCCGAAGATGGCGATATCTCATCGATCTCATCTTATATCATGGTGCCATCTGGATCTGCAACTTCTTTTCACAGCTAGAACACCCGTGAGAGGGCTTCTCGATATCTGGCCACCATTGCCCATGGTGATAGAGAACGTGGGCTATGACCCCAACATTATGGGTGGGGATAATCTCATAGCTGCACTCGAACATCGTGATTGTGTATGTGATCGTGTATGTAAAATTCAACGTTCTGCATGTCATGTAGCACTGGACCCATTCTATGTATTCTATTCCTATTGACACTTGCCGTCTGATTATGGGACTTGCACCTGTGGACAGTATTATCTGTCCAATCAGGATGAAGCGCTCAGATCCTATGCCCACTAATAATTTGCTACTGTGAAACCCGCAGGAAGCAACCGATGACCATCACCGATCCGGTAAAGCGAGACAATTTAGGTAATCAAAGCGTAGTCGAATGAGCGTACAACAGTGACTCCCGGGGGCTTGCAGCCTTCAGAGGCTCACTATGAAGGCGTGGAGAAGCGTCAAGTAATGGCAATGAACACGAATGGACTAATCCACGGCAGCACTTCTCAACTTTCTTACTTTGGAGAGTGGACAGCACCTCGATATGTCGAATAGGCAGGTTAATCAGACACGATCGCAGGATGCCCCGTTGCAGAGCACCAGCCAGCAAACTGAATCAATAAGCCCAAAACACACGTTGAAGCCAAATTCCGCACAATACACAGCCGAATGCTTCATTGACGAAATGGGCAAAGTAGATTCTGCACTGATGATACGTGGATACTCGAAACAAAGCAACCCACTTGTGAACTAAAACCCAAAACCCAAACCAAAAAAGGTGTCCGTCCGTCAGAGACACATTCCAAATTCTCCCGAAACTCTCCTCCGTCGATCATGAGCGCCAGCTCCAAAAGCGATGCCTCCAGACAGACGAGGTACGGTCGAGCGAAGTAAGAATGCAACCCAAGGTAGACGTGTATCCTTCTAGGAGACTGGAACGCGGGCAAGGAGGATGACAGCTCGTCAGGCCCGAACTTAGATGTCTCCATGGATGTTGTTCAAGGAGAGGAGAAAAAAAGGTGTTTGAAAGAAGCGGCACTACTCTATTATGTAATATTTTCTCACGCACGCTCTTGAAGCCCGGCTGAATCGCGGGATCGGGATAGATTGAACTCAATGGGCGTATGTTGACGTTAACAACGCTTTGCGTTTGAAAGCTTTGAAGAGGCTGTATTATTGCTTCACTATATCGTCATGTCCACTGCACGCAAGCCCCCCATTATTAATCAAATTGAGGACCTTACATTGGGTCTATTTAGCAACCTGTGGCCATCCGAGACGTTGGATCATCTCGTTCGCTATCTTAGTACATGGAACGGCACCGAGTGCGTTATTCTTTGTTCTCAATGATGCGCAGAAAATTGAAATCGCCGTTGTGGTCGTAGCAAATTATTCATGGTAAGGAATATCGTGTGAGCTTGACAAGCCCTGAAATGATGAATGATTTGTTGCAGCTTATTCAGTACGCGGCAAAAGTGTTAGTTCCCATCTTGCAAGCAAGAGCACGCCTTCACCACCGGGTCGGCCTGCGCAATGAACCTACTAGCTCTGTTGCTCCCAAGCTAGCAAAGTTAGCGAGCATTATCGGTGACGCTCGTACGCTTTGGGGGATGTGGGGTACGCGCTTCATCATCTGATTTAACAAAGTGCAACGCTCGACTCAACAGAATATCAGGCATGCTCCCAATCATCCAGTGGCTTATCTCCCTCGAGCACGCTCCGCCGCCCACCCGTCGTCTGCGTACCATCGAGCGCACGCAAGGATGGTCCATGCTCGCTTTCTACCCTCTTCAACACATTTCCTACCTCCGCACTCACGACATCATTCCTACGGCGCTACCACTTCCCTCGCTGTCTGGAAAATCCAATCGGGCAACTATAAACGAGCCCGCGGCTTCATTGTGGTCCACCCGCCTCTGGGCGGCGTATGTTGTACTTCAGCTCGTACACCTACGTGAAGACCGCGTTCTGCTCCTGAAGAGGCAACGCGCGCTCAACAGGCTGGGTCCGAGAGAGAAGCTCCAGCCTGAGGAGCGCGCCCTGCTTGCTCGTCAGTGGGACGCATGGTACAATGAACTCGCTATCAACCTTAGCTATCTTCCGATGACAATCCACTGGTACCTTTCTTCCATCTATCCTTGCCCATACCCCAATACTGACACGATACGATTTCAGGTCACTTGAGAAAGGCCTCTTCAAAAATGATGTGAAATATCTCATTTTTTTACGTTGGATTCTGATTACGCTGACAAATAGGTCCGCATTAGACATGGGTCTCGCTCCTTGGGCTCGCGGCCGCCATTGGGTCGTTCCGCAGCGGGTGGAAGGCGACGGTCATTCCACCTTCCCCACCCCCCGCAGAACTATAGCCTGAGAGCTTGGACCTAGCTTTGATCCGAGTCGTTACCGACGTTTTTGCTCCAAGTCTGCATCACCTCTATCCAAGGCTGTCTTGCTCACCATTAGCGATGAGCCCTCTCCCACGTTTGCAGATCCGGCAGCTAATGCGTGTGAGCCTCAAGGGGGTTTCCGCAGCAGCGGAGACTCTTGAGTCGTAGTCGTCACTGCATGCGGCATCACGGCGGCGGCCCTACCATTCATCGTTCACTTTACTTTACTGTTGCTACATCCTACTCTAGTCTTTTATTAATGTACAAAGTATAGAATCAGGGATCAATGTATGCTCTATATATTGAATATCGCTGTGTATGGTCGCGATTTCGGGTTACTTTGACCGCGTGGAATCCCGATCTAAAGTCGACCACACTGATGTACTTGTGGCCTCTCACCCTCTGCTGCTTCGCTCGTATATCGCCCTGGGGCATTGGGGCTACGCGTGGGTGTGTATTCGCGGGATGCTTCATTCCCAACGGTTCCCTGCCTTGCTAGTACCTAGAAGTGTGGTGTTAAGTTAGTCCTGTTTCTCGGCATTCCTCATTTACATTGTGTTGGAGCTCTTCTAGCGTTAGGCCCATCATGCTGTTTCTGTCCCAAGGTTGTTGAGGCACTTGAGGGGACGCATCATCTGATTTCTGCTGGGTTCGCGCGTTCAATGATGTCCGCCTCTAGCATCTCCAGGACCTTCTTGTATAGGTATCGGCGTTGTGGTGGTGTGAAAGTGCGTTGTCTTGTCTTAGTTGGTAGCTATATGTCGTCCGGAAGGTTTACGTTGAGGGAGGCGGGTCTCGCATACACGTGACTGTCCCATTTCTGCGGGCTTCGCGTATGAGGCCTATGAGGGTGTAAATATGCGTAAATACCGATGACTATGCAACCTCTACAGGCGACCTTGTATCGCATGCGGTCGGATCGTGCGGGTGTTCTTTTCTAGTTACTAGTACTGAATATGACTCTGGCTATCGAGTCCTCTTACAATTAGATCTGTAAACGATGACACCTCATTGCAGCAGAATGATAAACGCGCTATATATTGTGCCATGCGAACCTGTAAACGATGACACTAAGGTAAGGCAGGCGAAGCCAGGAACCCACACCCCTTATATAAGCATATACCTACCTTCCCTTCGATGTGAACTACTCTTCCACAATTCAAAAAATGACACTTATTTTTCAACCAAGATGTGTGAGACATAGAGAACTATCATTGTTAAAAAAAAAGAGTTTTACAAAAAAGTCAGAAATGAGACTGTAGTCTGAGAAAAACTTGTTTTTCCCTAAAGTGTGTATTTGACCCCTTCTGACCCCAAAACTGCAATGTTACAAAATTCACTCCGCACATTTGGCAGTACGTAATGCTTATGTAATATATTAGCGTCCTGATTGTTGTGAAGCCATCTCGGTGGATAAAAATAATTCTGATATTCTAGAGGCTTTAGAAAGAGTTATATTGAAAAATTAATGACAATAAAGTAACATATGACCATTGCTAAACCTGATGCACAGCCGAGGTTCGAACCCGAGACCTCTTGCATAAGGGCGGCAGTTACCGTGGTGGCAGTGGCAACATACCCACTACACCAACACACCTCACTTATCCTTTGCTAAGATAATTATAAAAGTAGCTCATGCGAACTAATAATGCTTAGGCTGTAATAACCATCACACACACTTCTACTGAAATATTGAAACTGTGCAGTAGTAAAAATATTTTTTAAATCTCTCCCCTGATACATTCTCTCCCTATGAAGTTGCTCAGTTGCGAAGATTTGGCAGCTTATGTAATCTAACCCTAGGGTTTATGGGGGTGTGGGTTCCTGGCTTCGCCTGCCTTACCATTCGAACTCACACCCGAACCCGAGAACAATGTTCCGATTGACTATCGTACCAACGACAAGAACGAAGCGGTGGTAATCTACAAGGTCTCCGATGTCGACGGAGTCCCATGGAACGGTTACTACACAAGCTACAAAGGAGCAAACGTTGCCGTCTCCAATCTCTTCGGTGTATGGTTCGAAGTGCAATACCGAGCCGGCAAGTTCGTCGCGCACCGTGTCGTCCGAGTCAGGACAGGCGTTCGTCACTATCCGATGGATGGGATTAACTTTACCGCCCTCGTCAAGAGCGGAGACAAATACACCACACGAGCCCCCAGCCGCGCACAGAGTCGCACCGAAAGCCACGCAGAAGATATCGAATATCGGGAAGCACCAGAACGAGATGCCCCAATGGCACGCTCATCCCAAACGGAACGGGGATCGAGGAGGCCTGGCCTTCCCCCGCGTGGGACCGGCGACGACCCATTCCGATTGGACGACCTGATCGACGAAGACGACACCCCTACGAAAACCGTCAGGCTTGAAGGAATACCCCCAGACCGATACGATGGCAATCGATGACGTACCATGAAATTCCTGACCCAATTCAAACGATATATCCTGATGAACAGAGACGCCATGATCGCGAAAGACCCGTTCAAACGGGCTGCCTTCTTCCTAAGCCTCGTCGAAGGGCCTAAGGTCAAGGGCTGGACGGAACGGAACTACGAGTGGCTCGACCGGGTCGAGTCAGGAAGAGACATCCTCCCGTTCGGAATGACCGCATGGGAGGCCCTCGAAGCCGACTTTCAACGATCTTTCGTCGATTATGCGGCCCACGAACAGGCACGAGAAGACCTACGAAATCTGCGGATGATAGATGGGGCAGTAGACGAATATATCGCGAAATTCCAAGTATTGGCCCACCGTGCCCGCATCGACATTGACGACCCGATGGCCTTGGCTATGTTCGCTCAAGGACTTCCGTCGCAGGCTGCAGATGAGTGCATCGACCGCGAGAACCCCGAAAACTTCGAGCAATGGGCCCACGCAGCACAGGTACAACAGAAAAACTTCCTGCAAAAAAGGGCCATCCGTCAGGGGAGGAAGAACGTCTGGGGGGTGCCCCAAACGCCTCGAAACCCCCAGAACTTCTTCTGGCGGCGCTCGAATCAGACGGGAGGCCCCGCAAACCCAGCACGACCCAGGCTCCCACCTCGTGACCCAAATGCGATGGATACAAGCGCCACGGTCCGAAAGGCTGTGACAGACGCCGAAAAAGAAAAACATCGCAAAGAAGGGCGCTGCTACGAATGCTCGCGCCAAGGTCACGTGGCCCGAAATTGCCCAGATCGCAAGCCACGAATCAAAGCGACCAATTCCCACGATGCTTCGGACGTATCCGAAGATATGCAAAAAGTTCCCACGCCCCCTCAAAGCGTGCAAAACTTAGCAAAAGCCTTAGTCTCCCTGTCCGAAGAAGATAGGCAGGAATTCATAAAGTGTATGAGGACAGAAGGAGAAGAGATGGGTTTTCAGGATGCCTGAGTGCTATGGCTCTCATTCGGGCATGCAGTATGGACTCAATATATGTATCTAGGAACAAGTCAATCAAAGCAGCGTTCGTACATTATATTGGGGACCAAAGAGCCACGTCGAAAGCCCTCTACGATACAGGGGCAACGGAGAACTTCGTACATCCGAGGGTCTTACGAGAATATGACCTTCACACCAGGAAGCTGTCACGACCTAGAAAAGTCACAAATGTCAATGGAACAACAAACGTGCTAGGGACAATCACAGATGGTGTTGTCCTCAAAATCAATTACCTCGGGAGAACACAGGCACACGTGTTCCTCATGGCTGACATCGGCGAAGACGACTTCATCTTAGGCTACCCCTTTGGTGAAAGTACACAACCAGACGTCGACTGGGAAAACGGAAGACTGAAAGGGACGGTCTACGCATGGCAAGACATCCTACAATTACCCGCCAAAATAAAGAAAGCTGAAGGAGACCGCCTCTTCTACCTACCCCTCAAACGTACGACCACCGTCGCCCAACAACTTGCGGAAAAAGCCATCAACAAAACTAAACGACATTGGAAGGAACTTGTCCCCTCAGTATACCATCAGTATGGGAAAGTATTCGAGGAAGAAGCCTCGGAGCGATTCCCCACAAGACGACGCTGGGACCATGCCATAGAGCTCAAACCAGATGCACCTTCGTCACTAAACTGCCGTGTTTATCCACTGTCGCCCAAAGAACAGGAAGCACAACGAGAATTCATCACCTCCAACAAACGATTGAAGAGAATCCACCGATCCAAGTCCCCCTACGCAGCCAGATTCTTCTTCATGAAAAAGAAGGACGGTAAATATCGCCCCGTCCAAGACTATCGACCGCTAAACAAATGGACAATCCCCAACAAGTACCCCCTACCACTTATCACCGACCTTGTGCAGGAACTATCTGGAAAAGCCTTGTTCACCAAGTTCGACGTACGCTGGGGCTACAATAATATCCGAATTCGTGAAGGAGACGAATGGAAAGCTGCATTCAAGACAAGCGAAGGGCTATTCGAACCCACAGTTATGTTCTTCGGGCTCACAAACTCCCCAGCAACCTTCCAGATGATGATGGACGACATCTTCCAGGAGGAAGTCGCCCAAGGATGGCTCCGTATATACATGGATGATATGGTGGTCGCAACACCAGATGACACAAAGGAACACGAAAGGAGAGTCATCCAAGTGCTAAGAAAGCTCCAAGAGCACGACCTCTATCTGAAGCCAGAAAAATGCTCCTTCTCTCAGAAAGAGATCGAGTACCTCGGCATGATCATCGGGGGAGGACGAGTAAAGATGGATCCAATCAAGGTTGAGGGAGTCAGAGCCTGGAAGGAACCCACAACACTTAAAGAGCTCCGTGGATTCCTTGGATTCTGCAACTTCTACAGAGCATTCATCTCGAAGTACTCAGACATCGCGAAACCACTAAACGCACTCACCGGAAAGGGTCAGCAGTGGTGCTGGGACGACAAACACCAAGCCGCCTTCGAAAGGCTGAAGCTCGCCTGCACCACATATCCCGTCCTATGCACCCCCGATTGGACACGTCAATTTATACTAGAGACAGATGCATCCGGATTCGCCCTCGCGGCCGTGATCGGACAAGAATTTGAAGACAGACTACATCCTATTGCCTTCTACTCCCGCAGTCTCCTAGATGCCGAGCAGAACTACGATATCCACGACCTAGAACTAGCAGCCATTATTTTCGGTTTCAAACAAGGACGCTCCTTGTTCCTCGGCGCCAAACACCCAATCGATGTCCGTACAGACCATAGAAACCTCGAATATTTCAAGATCCCCCAGAAAATCACCAGCCGTCAAGCCAGGTGGATTACGTTCTTGCAAGATTTCGACTTTACTATCACACACATCCCCGGTCACATGAACACCATCCCCGACATCCTCTCCCGACGTAAAGACCTTAACAAGGGGGTGATTCTCAATGATACACCCCGCATCCTGCTTCCCAAATCGCTTTTCACTCAACCATCGACCCCCCCACATCACCGCTTGGCAAAAATTTACGTCACGGACGACCCGAATACCCGACGAAACATCCTGGCCCAACTCCACGATTCACCGACAGGAGGCCACCCCGGAATATCGAACACCTGGGACCTCGTGAGACAACACTACGAAGGACCCAGACTCTGACAGTTCGTGGAACAGTACGTCAAAGGATGTGCCATTTGTCAAGAATCCAAATCGAGACCAATCCCCAAAGCCCCCCTCCAACGATTCGACACACACGTCCAAGCGGGACCATTCCAATATGTATCGATGGACCTAATCACTGACTTACCCCCCGTCGACAGATACGACTCTGTCCTAACGATTGTCAACCAAGGCTGCACAAAAGCAGCACGGTTCCTCCCGTGCACGAAGGAAATCGACGGACCTGGTATTGCCAAATTATACCTACAGAATCTAGTCCCCTGGTTCGGGATGCCAAAGCGGATTATCTCCGACCGAGACCCACGCTTCACGTCCGGTTTCTCTACTGCGATGGCAAAAGGACTAGGGATCCAACAGAATTTGTCCACTGCCTTTCATCCAAGGACTGATGGACAGACGGAACGCATGAACGCATGGCTCGAACAATACCTGCGACCATGGACGACCACACAACCCACGATCTGGGCACAGATGCTTCCCATCGCGGAATTCGTGCACAACTCCTGGAGGCATGATGTCACAAACACCACCCCACACGAACTCCTCATGGGCTTCAACCCACAAGTACATATCGAGTTAATCGATGACCAAGTCCCTGCGGCACGAGAACGAATGGAACAGATGACGAAGGCACGAGGCGAGGCGCAGAAGCATCTGGAAAATGCTCACCGATCAAGGGGTAAACAGCCGCGAGAATTACAGCCAGGAGACGACGTGTGGCTAGAGTCGATCAACCTCAAGGTAAACACGCCAAAGAAGCTATCGCCTAAACGCGTAGGACCCTTCAAGATAACACAGAAGGTGTCCGACATGGCCTATCGCCTCGACCTCCCTTCATCCATGAGGATCCATAACGTGTTTCATATCGACCTTCTATCGCCTTATATCGAAACGGACGCTCACGGGACCAACTACACGAGGCCACCCCCAGAGATAGAGGGGGAAGAAGAATACGAAATCGAATCGATCATCAAAGCCAGGAGGCACGGGCGCGGTAGAAAATTACAATACCTCGTCCACTGGAAAGGCTACCCGCATTCAGACGACTCATGGGTTGATCACAAGGACATGAATGCCCCCGAACTTATCAAAGCATTTTACAAATCAACCCCCACGGGTGGACGACTCAATGTATAAATACGACCCCCTCCGAGCCAGACTAAAACATCGCAGAACTCCAATCCTCTTCGACCTCTTCACCCAAATCATGTCTCAACCAACCTCTCGACCCACTACCCCCTTCGATATCGACACTCAGGTAGCACGATGAACCCACTGACAAGGCCTCGCGAATGCGGCCGAACACGCCGCCATGATAGCTATCAACGCAGATGCGCACGGCTGGGACCTAGCCAACACTATCCGTAATCATTGTAACCACCCCCCGACGCCAGGGTCACTCAGACGTCTCGAAGAAGCCGCGAGCCTGTTGATGGCGCATCTAGCGGCACAAGAAGAAGACGAAGAGGAGGCCCTCCCGATTCTCGATCCTACCTACATCCCTATCCCCCCACGAGAGGCAGTCCCTCTCCTAAACGAAAATGAAGAAACCGTAGACACCTACACGCTCTCATACCCCCTACGCTCCCCTCTCCCTCGCTATCCAGGCGCCGACACCGACTACACCTGGCCGAACGGCAACGAAGCGACTGACCTCCCCCTTCCTCCATCCCCAACTATCTCCTCGGTGTCGTCCACACCATCTACGATCAAACTAACAACCCCGGCAGCTCGGGGAGAAGAAGAAGCCCACGACGGCTGGCAGATGAACTACGCGGAAGGGCAGGGAGCCCTCTACCCATTCTACATTCCAGACAATGAAGGGTCCGTCATCACCGCACCCCTCATCCAGTACCAAATCGACGCCAGACCGTTCCCGATGATCCACACCACCCAACGACGAGGCGGGAGAGTCTACACCAAGTCCCTCTGAGCACGCACCTACCCCTACCCCCGTCCGACCATGACTCGCAATCAAGAAGCGGCCTTCCAGGCCAACCAGCCCTACACCTTTTTGGTCGATCAAGCCCTTGAACTGGAGAACGACCCGACTCTCGCCGCAGAGGTGGTGAGGCTGCGGGAAGCTCAGTACATCGTCAAACAATCGGCGGAGCAACTAGCACAAGGGCTGGTTAAGTATCACGCGGACGTGGCCACGATGAACGACAGCCTCAACCAACTCGTCCGTGCCAACGCCCACGAGCGACTCCTCCCCAAGATTCAGTACGAAGTCCGACCCAGCGCAGAGTACCCCTGGCGCCGCCTCTGGCGCGCCCGACAGGCCTTCAACGACCCCAATATGGGGGTCCCCAACTATCGAAACCATTGTTGCCATGTTTGCGGCAAGGAAGGGCACCCAGCCTGGACCTGTGGGAAGATCCACCGTTGTCGGTGGTGCAAAGAAGAGGGACACTACGACGATGCCTGTCGCCACCCCCATGCCATGTGCCGCATCAAAGGTTGGTGTGTCCCACCTACTAGTCACCGACGTTTCCATCGAGCCTGCCGTATTCGCACCCCACCAACCGTCTAGGACGTTAGCGAGGGGGTGATGTCACGCCAACCATGACACGACTTATCAGGTGACGGGCGTAACCCCGAGCACCAGAATCATCCACGACATTCCGACTCGTTCCTTCTGCTTCTCCGTTGTTCCACCAGTCTCCGTCGTAGTCCAGTAGGTACTAGTAGCTCACACAGATCATGTATATAAGCCTGCGAATATCTCTGAACAAGCCTTAAGCTTGTTCTTCTGTGAATCTATCGGTTCTCTGAAAGACTCAAGCCTGAATACCAGTTTGACCCTCTGGTTGACAAAAGGTTCTTTCATCTCAAAGACACTGAGCCTGTACAGAGGCCAATCATCAAACCTTGAACGAACAAATCCGACACGCAGCCAACCGAGGCGTGACATAATAAGCGAACCGGGTACTCCGGTTCCTAGGATCTAGCCAATCTGAGCGTTAGAGACTTACCTACAAGTCGACCTACAAGTCGCGTCGTCCGCATTAGGCAGGTAGCTGGACCGGACCAAGCCAGTATATCTGCGTCCGTCTCAACAGTGACAGCCACCAGTACTTTGTTGACCAGGTGTTGAAATTGCAGAAGGACCCCTATCTTAGGGGGGAAGTCATCTGGTTTAGGGAGGCATCTGAAGGGTATGGGCAGGCCATGGAGGAGGAAAGGTACTGGTGATGACAGGCCCATATTGCCACTAACAAAGCGTCGGTGGCACAGTCACAGGTTGCGGTCAGGAGGGAGAGGATGAAAGACTCCCTCAACAGACTCAAAACAGGAATAAGGGGGCATGGGTCAAAGGGGCGCCGCGGTAGAAGGGTGGAAGCGAAGAGGGAAGGGTCCGACTGAAGATAGTCCACAACAGAAATGTACCGGCCTTTTACAAAGATGTCCAATCCTTTGAAGTAAAGATAGCCATACATATAGATAAGACGTCTGTCTAGGCAGTCTTCCCATTAGAAGACGAACCTTTATACTGTGACACGGACTATATCTTGTAATATAGTCACCCTTTGTTGCCGTATAAAGTAAGATACCCTGTATTGTCTTCTCTCTCTTGTCCAATCTCATCTGTTTGGGGCGTGACCAGTGTCTCGACAGACTTTACCTCCTTTCTTGTGGACCTCCACTGACTCCGTATTTAATGGAGTGCTTGATAATCTCTTCCTTCAAGGAACCCTCCACAATCTTGGTGGATTTAGAGAAGACCCTGATATCGAAGTTTGGTCTAGCTCCTTCCTGTTCTTAGAGGACCTCTTAGCCCTCATCCCTTTTTCCCAAGTCATCTTTCAACCGGAGTTTGATTGTTTCATTGACCACTATGGCGACAACCTTATCGTGGAGTCTCATCAACAACTCCTCTATCTCCACCTCAGCAACACCACCAACAATTCAGGTGCTTGTGTTGACAACATCATCCTCTGTACTAAGGAAGACGAATTTTGGAGGAACAAAGTCAATCCTATCCACGACATCATTATCAATCGCCTACGGCAAGGACAACACACCTATTATCTTGAGTCCTTCCATCTTGACCACACCTGTATCAAACTCCGCTTCAGTGAAATCCGTGCCGTTCCTGCCGGATCTGACTTTCGTCTTGTAGAGTGCGAAGGAAAAGAATTTCACTACTCTTTTCGTGATAACAATTGGAGCATCACCCTCACCAACCCAGACCACGACCTCCTTGACCCGAGGCAATTCAACTTCCCCTCCGTTACCTGACATGTCAAGGATACCCAAGTCATATCCTTAGCAGAAAGACTCTCAAGCCTTCCTACCTCTGACCCCACAGAAACTGATTCTAGCTCCCAGTGGGAGGACCCTGACCCAGAAACTATCAATTCATTTCCAGTGTGTTGGTGTGGCATAGACTTGTGTACTTGTATACAAGTTGTTAGACCAGAGACACCCCCTACTCCTCCTGGTATTACTCTGTGGCATCCAGGA
>QLPC01000199.1:0-24484 GCA_003314055.1 Lactifluus hygrophoroides | reverse complement strand
ATATGTGCGTGGCATGTATGCAATCACCATCAAGGGATGTATCCTGGAGGATGTTGAGTAGGAGCTCAATTCGCAGGGTATCAAGCTATATCAAGTACAGTCCACGCAATCAGACCGAGGTCGATTGACCCGTGTGGTTCTCCGAGTCGTTCCTACACCTGCCTCATTCACTCCGATATTACAGTAGTCATTTCTCCCTTCAATTATGTATGGTACGTCATGACAAATAAATCGTGACGCAGTTGAGGGCGATACTGGTGCCGAGTTTTTCTCCAAGAGCAAGATCAAGGGCAGATCTTGCAACACCTGCTGCAGTCAGTGCTACACCACGAGCGGCGCAGAAATGTAGGCAATCCGGAGGTGAGCTCGGGAACGGTGCAGAGGATAGACGCATGCGTGGCTTTTGGCTGGGCAAAGCTGACTCCGAGTCGCATGGTGCTTGCTGCGATGGTGGCATCGAGGCCAAATCTGCCTTGCTCGTCAGCGTGTCACCCCATCCCGCTTCTTTGTTGGTCCTTTTATATGCAAAAGAGAGTCCTTATGCTAAGATGTAGTGGTGTAGTAGGTTCAGCATTACTTTTTCAGCGGCAACAGCCGGCCTTGCGCAAATGAGTTCTGGGTTCGAACCCCGGTTGAACATTGAAGTTAACTTTTTATATGATCAGATATCCACTGTCTTGATCGGTCTATGCATTTCTTTGAGAGCTAGAGCAAGTTCATAAAGGCAAAAGGCATCTGAAATTAAGCCCTTTAGAGGGATGATGTGGTCAAAATGTGCTTTTGTCTCTACTTGGATGTGGTTCACGATGCACAACGCACAATGGCTTGTCCTCTCTTAGATTCGAACCATGTGAACCACCGCCATCTTCATACCACCCTCCTGTTGACTACTCCCAATCCGAGTCTGCTGATGCCCGCTCCCACTCCCGCTCTCGTCCTCCTACTGCCCCGGACCCTCCATCCACCCATGGTGGTCCCGCACGCACGGCCCGCCCCAAACGCGGCAGCATCAGTTCTGTATCCCCTCCGCGGCATGGTGCTCACCCCCACGCGATCCTTATCCCCCTTCATTGCCAGTCGTCCTCGGCCCTTCCGGTCTCTCCCCTGTCTATGCACTCGGCAAGCGCCTGGCATCAGGAGTTTTCCCTTCCGACACCAGACAGCCTTGGTACAGGCGCCTTTGGTGTGAACCCAAACCACACCGCTGGTAAGCCCAAAAAATCTCTCTGTTCCCTGAACCCGGTGCACCCAGGTGCAAACCCGAACCACACCCAGCAAACCCGAACCTTGGGTGCAGGTGCAGGTGCGGGGGTCAGTCGAACCGCACCGAACTGCGGCCAGTCTAGGCCGCCTTTGTTGGCATTTTACAGGGGGGAGTATGGATCTATGACAGGTTGAGAATGAGCAATGTCAACACAGGAGGCTTGGCCACTTGGGAAGGAACTCACATAGAGACTGATCCTTTACGCAGTACCAGCTCCACCAGCAGAATTCCCCACTTGATAGTCCTTAGATAGGCGGCATCCTGTCGCGCCCACTACATTTACCGTGAAGCCCCCATCCAGAGGTCCAAGTAGCGCCATGAACTTGCAAACGGGGGCATCGCCGTCACCACCTAGTAGTCATCATCGTTGTAGTAGTCGGTGTTGTTGTTGTCATTGTGGTATCACGGTATCGTGGTCGTGGTTGTGCTGGCAGCAGGGTGTTGTGTGTGGCGGCAGTGAGAGGCCACAGAACAGGGCAGGGGTCTGCTGAGGCAGCGGTGCCATGAGGTGGCAAGTGCTGCATGGCAGCAGTAGCAGCGAGCAACAAATGCTGCAGAAGCAGAAAGTTAGTTGAAAAAAGAGAAAAAAGAGGCGACTTACTAGGAATACTCACAGTCGTGCGATGTCAATGTGTCAGTGACATGTTTTATCAAAACCCGTAGTGCGGGTACGGGTTCCCGCGCTCACGGGTACGGGTTGGGCACGGGTCAGAAAATTCGTACCCGTACCCGTACCCGCAACCTACCCTACCCGTCAACCCACGGGTATGCTGTACCCCCTGTCGATCACTATTCCTGATTTTCAAAACTTTTCAAACTTTCTACCACTTTCTTGACTTTATTTGACTTTTCATACTTTTTAACCACTGTTCATAACAGAACTTTTCTATGGCTGAGGATTTACTGTGTGACTTTTCATTTTTCAACTTTTCTGACTTCATAGTGACTTTATAAAGTCCAAAAAGTTTTATGCCTTTTTCCTGATGCACTTGGGCATCTCCCCTGTTTGTGTAGTTCCATGGGTTGTCATATCTGTCACATCTTTTTGTCACATCTGTCCCAATGAACCCGAATTGTGACATTTTCAACTTTTTAGTCTTCAACATCTAGAACAGGTTTCCACAGATACATTCCACATAAAAAGTTGTAGTCCTGTCCATTCAATACCTGTCATGGGCACTATATATTTAAAAATGTAAATTTTGATGTGTTAAAAGCCCTAGGTGATGTTTTTCAATCTCATGGCCCAAGGAACACTACTACACTGTATCTATTATGTTTCCTTATCTCATCTTATCTCATGTGCTACTATTTCGACACTTCCCACGGTGTCACAAGTCCCTCAACATCAAAAGTTGGCTCCGCTGACTCACATCCATTTCTTGCCCGTTGTGCCTGCCAGTGCAACTTTTTGAATTATGCGTGCATACTACTTCGACAATCTTCCTGGGGATCAACGTCTCCCACATGACTCTGGTCGATCCAGTAATACTGACCATCTTCGCAGACTCGGTGTCCTCCACTGGACTGTGCCAATAGACAACGAAGACGGGTGGGAGTCTGCAATTGATGCGATTTCCGAGCAGCAGGGCTACCGAAATCGCGACACTATCAACATAACAAAAGAAGGTCTCGGTGACCTATATGAATCAAAGCTCAAGTCCTTCTTTGAGGAGTGAGTGGCGTCAATGATCAATCATTTCGAGATCTGCTGCACATTCGTGATAGGCACATGCATGAAGACGAAGAGATCCGGTATATTCTCTCCGGCTCGGGCTTCTTTGATGTACGGGGTCCGTGAATTGTTATTTTTTCCCGAACCACAGCCCGTCCCGCTGATGGATTTCATATTTGTGTGCGCAGATCATCCCTCAGATGACTGGATTCGCATTCACGTTTTCCCGGGTGACCTTCTGGTCATTCCAGCTGGCATCTACCACCGCTTTACGCTTGACGAATTGAATCAAATCAAGGCACTTCGTCTATTCAAGGTCTGTGTTATCTTCAATGCGTACCGCGTTCCTATATATGTTTTGTGTTCAGGCAGAACCCAAGTGGACACCTTATGTACGCAGTCCGGAGACCGATTCCAACGACTATCGTGTCCAATACATCAATTCGCTCAATGACGACGCTGTCCTGTGTGCATGATGTTCACGGGTCCCCCATTTTTGATCCATGAGTTGGCAATGATCGCAAAGTGGAAGTGGTTACTTATGCTGTAGTCCACGTAGTGTTACATTGTTGTTTGAGTAGTTTAAGCCTCGCTAGAAAGAAACTCGGAGTTCAACCGTCTACCGGAGAACAATAATTTTTTATAGTATGACGTCAGCAAGTTACCAAACTTTCTGGCAACGTCGATGTCTCCCAAAGTCGCAGTGCCCACCGACCCAGTAGCCCCACCATCAAAGGCAAAGCTACTGGTTCCCCTCTCACCAGATTGGTACAATTTCCTTTCGCCCCTTCCCACCACCTCTAAACATGTCTTGTCCCAATCCCCTTCACAACTTGCCTCCTTGCTCGACCGCGCCTCCTCTTTACATGCTGCTGAGCTCTCCACCTTCTCTGTTCGACCCAACATGCAGGGTGCCTCCGCGTCGGATCAGACCTTTCTACGCAACATCCTCACCAGTGGCACTTTGAGCGATCGCCTCAGTGCGCTTACCCTCATGGCGCAGGGTGCACCCTTACATAACACCCGAGCATTGGAGGCATTGAAGAATTTGGCCGAAAGGGGACGAGGTGGTGTTGGCCCGTCCCAGGATATAGAAAACAGCAAAGGCAGAGCAGCAGGGAGAGAAGATAGACTCAAAGCTGCAAGGGCGATTACGGATTGGTGGGTTGGAGGCGGTGCGCCGAATCGAAAACTCAAGTACATTTCATCTTCTCCCATCTTGTTTACGCATCCAATGTCCACGATCTAGGTACTTCCGCGACCAGCCGCTGCTACACGCAAATGTTACTGAGCAGCACCTCGTCATCTGGTACTTTGAGGATTGGTTGAAGAAGTACTTCTTCTCCTACCTTCAGATACTTGAGGTGCTTACTATAAGAAGCCTCCATCTCCTTTACCTATTGCTTACAATTCTCTAGGCCCTCTCTCTGGACCCTCTACCATATGTCCGCAGGCAGTCGCTTTATTTAATCGCCACCCTCCTTCGATCTAAGCCGGAGCAGGAGCAAAATTTGCTCAGACTTCTTGTGAACAAGCTTGTGCGCTAGCCCTTGATGTTAAATTTTATATGCTGACACCACCCATCAGGGTGATACAGAAGGTGCTATCTGTGCACGAACATCTTATTACCTCCTTCAGGTTCTACAAGAACACCCCGCAATGAAGACGGTCGTTATTCGTGAAACTACAGCTCTTATTATGCGGCCGAATCTCCCTTCAACGCTCTCTGTGGCCTCTCACGTAAAATCGAACCCTCACGAAGGTTCAAATCTAGCAACAAAGCAAGAAAAGACCACTTGGCGTGCTCATGCACGCTATTACGCCACTATTACCTTTAACCAGATCATCCTTTCCATATCCGAGGCGGATTGCACTGCGGCACGTACCTTGATGGACGTTTACTTTCAGCTGTTCCACGAGGTCGTGGGTGAGCGGCAATCTGAGATCGCTGACGATGCAGTACTGGAAGAACTCGAGGATAAGGGAAAGCAGAAAAGGAAGCCTACACTTCACAAAGGCAAAGGCAAACAAGTGCGCGGTGCGGCTGGATTTGCGGAGGTACAAGACTCGAATGCAAGGCTAGTCAGCGCGATATTGACAGGCGTAAACCGTGCCCTGCCGTATGCGCAGATCAAAGGAACTAATCCAGAGTACGCCCTCTCCCACTCGACTCTGTTGACCTTGACAGATCAACGAGCATCATTAGGTTCGACAGACACATGGGCACGCTTTTTCTTCTTGTACATACCTCGACGTTCAACATCTCTCTTCGAGCGCTTGCTCTACTTCAACAAATCGCGGTCTCTGTCCCAACTACTTCACCTATAGTATCCCGATTTTATCGTGCGCTATACGCGACCTTATTTGACCCCCGCGTACACACCACTCGCAACCAAGCTCTTTTCTTAAATTTGCTATTCAAAAGTTTGAAAGCCGATTCGGAGAAAGCTCGAGTGATGGCATTCGTGAAACGATTTTGTCAGCTCCTTGCAAGCGGGTCCGGTGGATCCGAATTCGTAGCAGGAGGGCTCTGGCTGCTTGGGGAGGTGGGTCGTCGATCTACAGCTAGCATGGGTAGACTAATTCACGCTGTTATCCCAGCTTTTCACCTCATCGCCAGGTTTACACTCTCTTATTGGTGAGGTCGCCCCGCTGGCGATAAAAGGCGAAGAGTATGATCCACACAAGCGCGATCCGCAATACGTCCATGCACAATCTTCTGCTCTCTGGGAATTGGTGCGTTATTTTCTCCAATTGCGGAGTACCGTAATTGTCCTGGGTTCTCATGAGATCGAGTAGACAATTCTGATTCATCACACCCACCCCACGGTTGCTCTCCTTGCGCGCCAGCTTCTCTCGCACGAGCCGCTCACGACCAGCTCGGATCTGTCCCTTTACACGCTCACACATTTCTTAGACCGTTTCGTGTATAAAAATCCAAAGAAAATGGTAGCGAGGGGCGCAAGTGCCATGCAACCCTCTACGACGGCGAGCACAGACGGCGTGAGGAGGGTGAGAGCTAATATACAGGAACCACCCCTTAATATTGACGGGTGGTGGCGACGTGGGGAGAAAGCTGTGCCGGCGGATCAGGTATGTTGTTTTTCCGCAAGACGAAAATGCCTTGACGGTCATGTATTTTATCGCAGGCATTTTTCCAGCGGTTCTTCGCGCAGAAACACGCAAAAGAGCAAGCGAGGGCAGCGAAAGTTGACAAACGAAAGACGAAGCGCAGTGATTCTGATTCAGAATCCGACGGTGAGAGCCACGACGCCGGCAGCGACGAGGACAGCGACCCAGAGGAGGCGGAGATTTGGAAGGTGAGCGTCGCAAGAATATCTCCCTCGGATCAGACTGATGCGCCGACGCAGGCATTGAAAGCCTCGATGCCTACGGCCAGCGTTGACAACAATGAAGGCACTGATGATGACGACGATGACATTGAATGTTTTATCTCCGGTTCAGAGCCCAACGGGGATACCTCTTTCGATACTGATGTGGATGAGGAAGAGCAGTCCGATGCTGAGCACGACGGTGACGCATGGGACTACGACGACACCAGACTCTCACCTACCGAAGCTTCGGATGCCGATAATTTGGTGAACCTGGGTGTTGAGACCCCAGTGGACCCCACAAAAAGCGATGAGACCTGTTTCGACGCAGAGGAGTGGACCGGTTCCATTGACAGCAAGAAGCGAAAGCGCATTGAATACCAGAAGGACGCGCGTATCCGGAAGAAAAAGCTTCGCTCTCTACCAGCGTTCGCGAACTATGAAGACTATGCACGAATGATCGAGGATGAACCAGAGGAGAATCTGTAGATGCTGTATAATCTCGGGCCGAGTACACATGACTACCGCCTAATTATATGTCAAAGTCGACTTCACCCTAATGACGGCATACTTTCTCTGTCCATTCCGTTTTCCTCTGCTACTATGCTCGCTCCTCCATAGTTCCCCTTCCTCCGTCGTTCCGTTGCTGCTCACAGACATGCACCCTTTGTGGGACTATTCCGTGCAATATTTATGGCGCTTCGAGCATTGCTTCTGTTGTCAGTCTCCAAAAGCGCAGCGGATCTTCACACATATTCTGCAAGCACCTTGATGGAAGACCACAGTACTCCGTACTAAGGTTCTTATCACTGCTCTAAAACCATTCAACATTTCCCCGGGGCCCAGTGGTACGGAAAGCGAATTATTGTATGCTATAGGATTAGAAGAGCCAAGTCAGTCAGAGGGATACGTTACAGTAATACAGTTAAGGACCTCGCCAGTAGTACGTACCGCAGTACGTGGTGCTTCGAGTGGGGTAATATAGTGTATCTCTACTTCTTGTGGCGTCACGTCACTGATTCGGAAGCAAATTACAACTTGAACCGTGCCGCACGGATTTATAAAGCTGCTATACGGTCAGTCATATGTCTCCCTCCCCCAACCACCAAACGGCACCCCGCAATCATCAAAGGAGCCAGGTCTGGCTCACAACAAACTACTTCCACCCTCATCCATCGCATCACTGGCCATGCCTTCGTTGGCACATAGGCAGCCAGATTCAAGCTCAGCCAACCCTCGGACTGCCCCTGTAGGGCCCCCTCACAGTCGGTCGAGCACATCTCCTGCCCCTCTTTCTTAGGGCCACCCAAGCCTGCACACAACCAAGGTGAATACAGGAACCAGGATGATGCCCCACACTCCCCAGGGCCAGGAGGCCAGCAGCACCTAGCCTGTGGTTTGACACAGAAAACCGCTAACACATTCCCTTAAAATACTACTGCCTTATGTCCAGACACCTAGCATACCCTACTTAGTTGCCCCCTCCACCTCTTTTAACCTCATGGTACATGAGGACTGCATCTTTGTCTTTACCACATGTAGCAGAATATAAATTCTGACTTGAAAAAAAAACCGGTCCCATTCATGTTCGGTCCCGTCCGGTCCGAAGTTCGGAAACCGGACCATGGCATCACTACGGCGACTCACTCACCGTCTGACCAAAGGAGGGGTGATTTGAAAAGTGAGTACTCAGTGAAATACGTAAAAAAATTATATCTGACAAGGAAGATATAATGCCGTGGATGCCTCGGTATTTTTGAAATTTTTTAGAACCTTAGCGTTGATCGCAGCGTGGTCATTGTAGCAGTGTTAAGTAACTGAATTTGAATGGTTTACCAAAGCGCCCGTGATGTCGCCTTGTGTTACTCTGGTCTCTGGGCTCCGCTACATCCAACGAACCATAACAACAAACCCGGTGGTCAAATCCCTAATCGTACCTCTTATGTCATTGGCGGTCCTCGTGACAACATTTCATAAGGTTGTCTTGCCAGCGGGAAAACTGGAAAACCTTGGAGCTCTGGTGCAGCATATTGCATCACGCCGCAATTTGGACCCTGTGGTCAATGTGACTAGTATAAAATCTACCACATAACTAGCAAGATGTCTCGCCCACCTTTCTCATATCTAGGCAACTTCTCTTTTGAGTTGATAAAGACACCATGCGCGCCTACTACTTCGACAATCTCTCTGGGGACCAGCGTCGTCACCATGATTCAGGACGACCTGTAGACCCCGAGCATCTTCGTAAACTTGGTCTCTTCCTCCGGAGCGTCCCAATGGACACTGAAGGTGGATGGAAGCCCGAGATCGATAGAATTGCGGAGGAACGAGGCTACAAATACCGCGACATCATGGATATCACCAAAGAGGGATTAGGTGACACATTCGAGGCAATGCTTGAGAAATTCTTTTCGGAGTAAGTAGAGCTGTAATGAGCGTTCGTCATCACCACCAGCTGATACAACCGTGCTCTCATCTAATAGGCATATGCATGACGAGGAAGAGGTTCGGTACATTCTCTCTGGCTCCGGCTTTTGGGACATTCGCGGTATGGAATGCTTTCGAGACTTAAGCTTCGGTCGCAGACTGATGTTCTTGCGCAGAGCATCCCACGGAAAAGTGGATTCGCTTTCAAGTACTTCCGGGTGACTTTTTGATCATTCCACCCGGCATATATCATCGCTTTACACTTGATGAGTCTAACCAGATCAAGGCTCTGCGGTTCACCAAGGTTCGTGGTCCGAGTCATTTTCACATCTTTCGCGCTTTAATTCCTCTGTATGTCCAGGAGGAGCTCCAGTACAGTTCTCGCGCGCGGGGTCCTGAGACTGACGCTAGTCTTCACCGTGCCAAATATCTTGATTCGCTCAAGGAAGTTGTGGTAGTATGAATCCAATGTTTCAGTTTCAAAACCCATAGTTGATTGCATCCATGGAATCTATGTTAAAGAGATCTGTATTCTCCCCCTGTCAGAGTATGCCCGATGTCTTTGCAAATCATAAAAAGGATAGTCGAATCTAGGTTAAAACGCATGGGCAGTCATTACAAGTCGGAGACAGTTGTTGAAAAGTTTACCATCATGTCACTGAATGAATGGCATTGAAAAACCTGATGTAGGCCCGATACCATGAAATGTGCCAACCCCTAAACATGAACGAGTTTTTTCTTCGTACCGCCGGTCCGACTGTCTCAGTCGTCAGTCGGAATGTCCCCAACTTGTACGGTACGTACTGTACCGTAAAGCAAAGAAAGCTGAAACTTAGGCACCGTAGCGGAAAATTCTAGCCAGTCACAGCAGCTTCTAACTGGATCTGGGCTCCTCTCTTCTCTTTCACACCCTTCCGAGTCGTCGTCAGTAATTAACGCCGCGGCCACTGGCATGTACGATTCATGTACCTTTCAAGTTCTCCCTCTAGACTCTAGCCCGTTGAAACTTGCGAGGAACTTCACATTACAGTGTCCTACATGATATACACAGCAACTCGTGGAACTCTCGCACCTGTTCCCAATTTGATCGAGCACTGGCAGCCGCGAGTCACTGCGAGTCACTGACATGGACAAACTTGAAAGCGGCTCGCAAGTGGCACGTCTACGAAGCGAAGTAATACGGCCTGGTCATGTGTTACATGGCTTCGAATTTGTACACTCTTACCTCAGGTTATCCCTTCAATTTTCTTCTCGTTATCTCCACAACCACCACCCCGATGAACACGGTACGAGAGCTAAGTTGTCTTTCTTGTCGGACGGACGATGACACACCTGAGTACCCTTTTTGGGAACCTCGACTAGATTCTAGAGGTGCCATTCCAGAGTAACTTTGCACGAACACCCGCACATACTACTGTAACATTTGACCAAATAGTCAAACAGGTACCATGATACCATCACTGGCCTACTTGAACCGTGCTACGGGATGGAGAAATACTGCATCATGAGTGCCGGTTGGTAAAATACAGAAACCCCGACACGCCAGACCGCGTTCACGGTTTCTCAGGATTGTACTCCTCGCGTATCGATTTTTGTGGCAAGTGAGCAAGGACTGTGTGAGAAACTTAAAGTGACCGAATGAGGGTTCGTAATCTAAGCACAGGAACGTGGCACCTGCAGCTGATCCCATCATGATGGTATAACTTAGCAGCAGCATGTCATTTGCCAAACGCAGGGGCGCAAGTTTTGGAGATTTTGGATAGCGGTAAAGTCACAGGTATACTTACAATGGTGTCGAGTTGTTCTGAAGGCGTAGGCGTGCCTAAGGGGCCGTCTTATATATGTGCGACCTAAATACTGAATGCTATGTTCCGATAAGCTGACAAGGGAGAAGCAGCTGCCAACATGGATGCAGTATGGTTACGGTTAGGGAGCGACCAAAAACAGTATGTGATATCAGATTGTGTGTGGGACAGTTGAAAGGAGTGAGTGGATGTCAGACGACGCGAGTTACTGGAACACATGCGATACTCAGAATTTAGAGTCTAGTTAGCGCAACTGGATTCAGATAGAGATGGCTATGAAAGCGGGTGTCAAGGAATGGTGTGATATCACAAATGAACGCAACCAAGTACGCTAGTCAAGACGGAACACGATAGCAGCAGCGGAAACCACAATGAGATAAAGTTAAACCAGGGTAAGGACAGACAGAGAAGAACGACGTCTCAAAAGGGCATAAATCCCATTTAGAATGGCCGGCGCAGCTTAGGCACCGGCGAGATTTTGCTCCCACCGCCCAGCGCGTCGACGCGTGCAATCAGGCGTGCGCGCATCTCACGACTGCGCTCATCATCAACAAAGCTGAAGCGTGACGTATCCTCGCTGCCTTCCCCAGCTCCATCTCTATCATCGAGTTCGTCGAAATAGTAGCTTAGGACATCCGAGCGCGCAGGGGGTATCGTTGCACCCGTGCGCACATCAGCGGGTGGTAACGACGCCGCGAAGGAATATGTATACGTCGAACGCTCGTCGTCCGGCACGTCAGGCAAACCCTGGGCTGGGTGCACTGTTTCACCACCTTTGGAGCTGGACGACGCGTACAGGTAGAAGAACTGCGCGACATCGGGTCGCACCGATTCGTCGTCGGGCCAGTCGTCTTTGTTCTCGTGCGTCTGTTCGAGGGATGGCGGCGGCGGCATCAGGGCAACCCTCTCTGCTAGCCATGGTATGTCATCTTCCTCATCACCATAAACGTTGTCATCGATGACATCGCTCACGGTCCTTGGTTGTACCTGTACTTGTGCCTCCTCCTGTGCCGCAATGAGGCGCGCTTGGAGAGCGTCCTGCCGAGTGCGCTCAGTGCGCTCGATGAGTCGAGAAGCCTCCTGGACAGGTAGGAGGCCCTGCGCTGGGAATGGCAACTGTCGCCCACGCCTGACTGCAGGTAACTGTGAGGGTAGGCCGTGGGGTGGCAACTCAGGTAGCGGGCATGTAGGCGGTGGCGAGGGTGGTGGGAGGTCTTCAAAGAAGCGCGGACGCGGGCTGGGCACTATGAAGTCAGAAGATGAGACAATCGAGCCTTCGGACAATGCGGGCGAAACCCTACGAGGGGGAGGCGATGTGGAGGGGGTCAACATGAGTGGGGATGGCACCGCACGAGGGATACGAGACAGGAAGGGTCGTGGGTCTGCTGTTACAGGTGTAGGGGAAGGAGCGTGTAGAATGGGAGGGACCGGGGCGGGTAAAACTGAACTTGAACTTGACTTGTGCGGAAGAGGGGTCATTTGCTGTGAGGTCTTTGGACGCGGTGACCACTTTTCCGAGGTGACACTGACACCCGATGGTGACGGTGGAATGGGCAACGTGGTGTCCGTGGAGCCGAGGCGTTCCAAAGGCACGAAGCGGACTCCGCGCTGACGTGGTGCTCCTGGTGCAGACATGGGCGCCTGTTCTTGAGAGTGAAACGGTAACAGAGCACGACTTTCGAGTTCATGCGATTGATGTTGAGGACCATGCAACGCAGTTTCCCGAGTTTGTACACCATGCAAGTGCCAGCCCGCTTCGTGAGACAATGAGAAACTTTCGGAGCTTGAGCCTACGCTGAGAGACCTAGACTTATCCGATGGCGGCAGCGACGATCGACCCTTCCTAGGAAAGGATGTCGTTAAGACTGAAGTTTCTTCCACGGATGGGGAGGGGGAGAGAGAAGAATATGTGGCCTGAGCGGGGATGGCGACGCCCGGAAGATTGCCGGCGGGAAAATCGAAAGGGATGACACTGCGCACAAAACTCTCCGCGACCGGAAGCGGTAAGGTGGGAACGGGAGGCGGGGGAGTGTCGTCGGATGCACCACTTTTTCGTGAGGCTGACGGAGAGCGTGATCGGAGGCGAAAGAAAGTTTTCTTCTTTTTTACGGATGCCTCGGAAAGGTAAGCACCATCTAAGAGATCGCCGTCATCCGAGGGGACGCGAGACTTGTTCGTTGATTTGAGAGATGCTTTTACAGACAAGTCGGAGCCACGATCATCGGTCACCTTACCGCCTTTCTTATCTTTTTTTTTCTTCTTTTTGTCGAGCCCTTTCTTCGTCGTGTCGGACAAGTATCCGCCATCAGATTGATACCCTAGTTCTTGTGACGAACCTGCACTCCTCTTTTGATCTTTTTTATCCTTTTTCTTCTTCACGCTGTCGCTAAGGTAACCACTGTCACTCTCGTAGCCGTCCTTACGCGCCTTGCGCAACTTTCTGGGTTGGTGTGGAGGAGGAACGGTTGGCACGTGGGAGTCCTCGTATGGCACAGATACAGCCTGCACATCGGAAGCAGGAGCTATGTTGGCGGGCTTAGGTACGGGTAGCACGAGTTGGGTGTGAATACTAGCCCATGCGGGAACCGATGGCCAAGACTCGTCGGAAGTCGCGGCGGAGGTAGAGGTCAAGGCAGGTGTGATAAGGTCCTATCAGGGTTAATGGTCAGACATTACGGACAAGTGATGGACTCAAGAAGGCCGAATGAAAAACTACAGGTAGAAGGACCCCCGGCGCATGAATTGCGAACTACCGTTCCGAGAATGTGAATAGGAACGACTTTATACTAATTGGTACGTGCATGACAGGTAATTTTAATGCCAAATATGCAATGAAGGGTGTACGGGGGAAGACGGCAACACCAGTTCCACCTTGATCACCAGATGGCAAGAAAGACCACCACTAAGCAGCGTACATGGCTTGAGAGCAACGTCCGGAGCTCCGGTGAAACCAGGAAGAAGGACGGCTTATCGCCGATATGTTGACAAAGTGTCATAACGATGGTACCATCGGTCCAAGATGATGGAACGCAGGGCTCGACACCCATCGGAGGAGGCGAGAAAAGAGAGGCAAGGGACTCACCTCATCATCCTCAAGGATCGAATCAAAAAGCAGGTTCTCCACAGCACGACTTGTGCCTATTCCGAGCTCCAAGGCGACGTCAAGGACGGACGCCCGAAGTGCATTTGAATCGCGGCTATATGCAAGGTCACGGTTGCGCCGAGGACGAGCCCCTACAAGTCTAGGGGATGCCATTGCCATAGGAGAGAGAACGCCAGCAAGGATTACTGCGCAGTTAGAAAGAGGGAAAAAGTCCAGGAGGTCGGTCGAAGACGCGTAACAAAGATGAAATAAAAATAAAAAAAAAGTCGGCGATGCACCTGCGCCCGTAACGGAGGTGCACGAGATACAGCACAACGCTCGGCGTTGTTGAGTAGGGGAGAAAGCAAAGAGTGAACTTGGTGAGTGGAGCGGTTGCCACTGACGATCTTGGGAACGATTGATATCAGGCCCAAATTACTATAAATAAGACCAAATTCGTTTCCTAGTCCCAGCATAGGCACAATACACGGGTCTCATTTTCCCTGGGCAACAATTTGGTTACAGAGTTTAAACTAAATTGAGCGCAGATGCCGTCACATATTTGTGAAAAGGTGGAGCGGCTTGACATGTGTGTGATTTCTTCGGATCAACCCTTATCTCCTTGGACCTCGGTCACTGTCACCGTTAAGTGCTGTGTGTGCACTGTGCTATACTGTACAATACATTGCATCTGGCCAAGTTCACCGTTTTGAAAGTCCAGAGCAGCACTGTGGGGGTTATGGTATTTACGTCTGGCAATCCCCACATAATTGGAAAGCCCCGCGCGAGCACTGGGCCGTGTGAATGAATCCAGGGGCGCGCGATTGTCACGGTATAATGATCTGTTGCTACCCCTGGCTCAGTTGACTTCTTACCGTGTCATAATGCATGGCGATACGCGCATGCAATATACCATTTCTCGTGAGTTCTCACTGGCGTCAGCTGCAGGCTGTATCGAGCGCCGCGCGCGAAATCCCAAGATAGCACATACGAAAGTAACAAGCTGCTGTACTAATTTAGCACAACACCCGTGTCACACACACCTTAAGCTGGCACCCGCCGCTGCGACTCGCGACCAGATCGCTAATGCGTTTCTACGACGAAGCGATTTCCGTTTACGACCACTCTTGTCGCCATGCCTCGCTGGCATGGAACGCCCGCGCACCTCGGAAAAGGGCGGATAGATTCGTACGCGGAGCACGAGAGGAGACGAGGACGCAAGCATTGATTACATGGCTTCTCTATGCCCGATTGGACTCATCTGATCTGTCAGATCGTTGGCTGGCGGGTAATTGTCTTGGGAGCTCTTTTCCAGTCTGTTTATCCCCACTTATTCGTTTCACGCAGCGCGACCACGAGCGCCAACAGGACTAAGTAAGCCCGTAATTGTCATAGTTACTCCTTGTCGAAAGAGAACACGGCACTTTATGCATGGGTCCGCGGATGTCTAGGTATTCCTTGGAGCTGGGAGTAACTTATATGCGCTTTACGTTCATATAAGTTATATAAGGACAATCTATTCGTGTAATTCTCATAGAAGTCGATTACCATGTGGCTGTTTTAATCAGTAACACGCTTTAACGTTTCAACGTTTCAGCAGTCGCATTTCATTCATGCAGATCAAGGAAATAGGAGCTTACATACTGTAAGCTCACAGCCTATCCTCTACGCTCACAATTTACCAGAGCACACTCCTTCGACCCACTCCACGTCACTGCGCACGGTCGTGAGGTTCTCAGCGCCATTGGGTGTGATTAGTACGACATCCTCAATGCGCACACCACCTACAGGCTCATACCGGCATAACACCTCGTGGTCGATGAACTCCGAATTACGCACCCCAGCAAGCAAGTGCTGATGGAAATATATCCCCGGCTCAACCGTCTGTGTCAACTGAGGTTATTGGCAGCTCCAAGACACAGAATAGATCAAGAACGCAGAAAACAGTCAAGAATACGTACCACCACCATACCCACCTCGAGCGGCAGGCGCAGCCTCAAATAATCGTAGAACTTCTCGTGACCCGGCTCCGTGTGGTCGTGCGCAATCGTTGGATTTGGCGTTGGCTTACTCGCACTGGGCACGTCGTGCACGTCAAGGCCGAGCGAGTGACCCACACCGTGCGGGAAGAAAGCCGCAGTCACGCCAGACGTGAGCAGTTCGGCCTCTGCCGTCCCCGCTCTGAAGATGCCGAGTTTCTGGAAGCCACGCACGAGCGTACGGTGGCAGAGGAGTTGGACTGCGTCCCAGTGCAGACCAGGCTTGAGTGCTCTCAAAGAGGCCTTGGAACAGTCGGAACCAGTTACTAGCTGATTAGTGTAATGAGAGACGTACCGTTTGCATCTCCAGGACGAGCTCGTAGATTGCACGGGCCTCCTGGGTAAATTTGCCCCCGTTGCCCATAGGCATGGTACGCGTGACTAGGTCCGATCAGCACAAAGTATGAAAATGGTTTTGGTCCCGACATACTGTCTGACGCGTAATTGTCCCACTCGCAACCCGCATCAATAAGCAGTACCTGCGGATGCAATCGCCGCGGACCCTGTGTTTCATGTGTAAATGCAGCGTGATTAGCCTGATCGGGCGCAGGGAGAGGGCCCCATGCAAACTCGCGGTCGTTGCAGCAATAATGCAACGTTGCGGCGCGCGTCGAAGCAGCGACGATTGGCAAGTACGCCTGATGCACGGCACTGTGATCTTAGGTCATCAACATGTTACTCCGGACACACAGGGAGGTCGGCGAACCCTTCTCGCCGGCACGATGCGACAAAGATGGCCTCGGCCTCGGCCTCCCTCTCGATGAGCCATTCGCTGGGCAAGGGTGGGTGAGGTCGTGGCAACCTATCCTCCTTACTCGTGCGCGCGCTGCGGACTCCGACTCCTAGCACGCGCATAACTACCTCGTGTGCACGGGAGCTCACTTCATTCGCACGACGAATGAGCTGGATCTCGGAATCGGACTTTGTCAGACGTGCACGATGCAAAGCGGGGAGTAGATGCGCATCCGATGGGATAGCACTAGCAGAGACTTGTGGCAGAGTAGGGAACTGGGCGGTCTGAGGGAGCGTGTGAACGAGCGCTGTAGGTGCTGCGGCGAGGGCGTCGGCAAAGAATGAAGGAAAGCGAACGGTATGGAGGACATCGGCGACGTCATGCATCTCGCGTGCTGCCGATATGGATGGAGGTGGGATGGACCACATGAGGTCGGCGGGATCGGGGTGAGGGATGAAGAGCGAGATGACTGGGTCGGAAGTAATAGAAGAAGTGGTTAAGAGAACGAGGGAGGACGGAATGGAACAGCCGGTTAGGTAGAAGAAGTTGGATTCCTGCGACGCATGAGGTGCAGGACGGAAAGGAGTCGTTTAAGATACCTCACACACCTGACGAAAGTGCAGCTCGCGATCCGTATCATTGCGATAGGACGTTGATGACCCCGCGAGAACGATGATTTGTGGCTATATCTAGCTTGGGTTTTCGGTCGAGGCAACCAACATGGGACATTCACCTTGTTTTGTTCCTCAACCGGCAAAAGCTCAGCTAGTTTTTGCAGGGTCTTCCGTGCGTGTACCTGTGCTAACCATTTGTCGAGGACTTGGACTACTGAATAGGCCCAATTAAATTGACTTACCAGGGTAAACCATTGTATTGTAAACCGAACTTCGATATCCTAGTGAAAGCACTGGTATATTGGAAGTCAACAGTAAATACTGAGCCGAAAGGCGTCAGCTGGCAACGCACGAAATGGGTGTAATAGTGGATCTGGCCTTATCTAATACTATCTGGCTATGATGGATGTGATATACTAAGCCCCGCCGCGCTTGTATCCATCGCAACGTATTCAAATTCAAATCGATTACCTAGGAAGCCCTTCCTGATCAATTGGCATTGTCGAGGATTGTCCTACATGAAACGGCCAATTTTTTAGACCGTTGTTGCTGTGCCATCATCGCACGAGGTTTGCAAGTCATCGAACAGAAGGACATAGCCAATCTCCGGATTGTGCGCTATCACTAATCGGGTGCCAGTGCCGGCAAGCAAGGCACTTGTGCACACACGGCAATACCCTCGTCTAGAGTAAAAGTGATCGTTATTCAGAATAGACGCTAGTGTTGCTCCTTTTAGGTACAGCTAATACAGTCGAACCCCTCTTAACCCATACCCCTAAAATCCTCTTAAATTTATCATAACTTTCCATTGACTCTCCACAACCTTTCCGCGGGCTTTCCATAGAGGGTGTATGGGTTCAAGCTCCCTGCCTACGAGTTGATGGAGGGAAAGCACTAAGGGATTCGATGTGGGATGGATTTTACTAACTATGGGTTAAGAGAGGTTCTACTGTACCATCCGATAAGTACGTGCAGCTATGATATGACTTATGCTTCATCCGGTGGGCGCGGCCTGTGTGTTGTTGCGTGAGTGCTAAAGGGAGTGCTAAAGGGACGGGTTTGGTCGACGGGTCACTTGATGCGTTCGCGCGCTCACGTGCACTTCAGGTTTTAAACCAATTCGAAACGAAAGACATCGCGCGTGAGCACTGCATGAACTCAACCGGTGCATTCACATCAAGAGGAGTTGGGATAAATATAGTGGCTCGGAATCAAGTGCACAATGAGGGTTTTGGGGGACTTAGTATATATGGTAAGTGGTCAAGGGGATAAAGCCAGAATAGTGGTCAGCACATCGGGGTGCTGTACGCCTGATTAGCTAGGATTAAGTAGATGTTGCCAAGTTGTGGTCTACATTCAACGCTTCGTGTATTGAAGCATCAGTATCGTGAGTTTGCTCTGCACGCTGCTTTGCTGAGCAATCCAAGCAAGCAACAAGCCCACTGTATTCGATTGTGAACGAGTCCAACATATGAATCGAGCGTATACTGAAATTCAACGGAAACCAACCTTTGAGGATGCTCTAAGCAACACATCCGACAGATCCTCTGTCCGCACCCGGAACGACCGTTGTCTCCGTCCTTCAGTTTCAAGACAACATCACCATCTTCGTCACAGCGACGCCTTCGACGTAGTGACGAAGTATTCGTGATACCCCGGGAAAGAGGTGAAGGTGACAAATCAGGTATTGGTCCGAGAGAGCCTGTCCAGCGGGAGTCGGGTATCGCTTCACCTGTACACGCGCGCATGCAGATGGTGCATGTTGATGCACGGCACCTGTTGTACGGCGTATGGTGAGACATCGACCGTGTCATCGATGGAAATACGACAAACCTCGTGCAGATAACACCTGGAGTGGACTTGAGACCGACGGTTCTGTGGCATGATATGCATGTCGAGATTGAGGGCTTGGGGGATGCAAGTAAGACTTCCGGTGGTGAGGTTGGTACGACATCATTTGACGAAACTCGACGGCGCTTAAGGGAAGGTTGTCTCATAGACATGGGAGGATGGACAGAATGAAGGTATAAGTACAACACGGTGAAGCAAGGTGGCTTGGTTTTTGATTTTTGATTTTTCTTTTCAGAAAAATAAAAATAAAATAAAATAAAAATAAAAATACACCGAACGGGAATCGAACCCGTGCCGCTTGCTTGGAAGGCAAGCATGATAACCACTTCACCATCGGTGTTATAAGTACCTAATTGCGCAGTGTCCTAGCTTGAATGTTGTGGTGACCAAGCCGGCCCGTTTCTTCTTGGCTCAGCTGCAACTGCACTGCCAAAGCAAGTATCATCAGTCAACAGCCATGTCTCTTCAAACATTTGGTAAAGGCGCACTCCGTGTTGCCAAGAATTACACGAAAGGTTACTCGGACGTACAGGCCAAGGTTCGCGAAGCCACCTCCAATGATCCATGGGGACCCTCCGGCACACAGATGAACGAGATTGCGCAGATGACCTACAATCAGTCCGTTCCCTTTTCGCTTGAATCGTGGGTTTCTGTCTCTGATCACATATGCGCAGAAGTGACTTCGTTGAAATTATGGAAATGTTGGACAAGCGTCTCAATGATAAGGGCAAAAACTGGCGCCACGTCTTCAAAGTACGTACCTTACTTTACCTCCTGCGTAGTACTTACCCAAAGCCTCTTGCCCGCAATTAGTGTCTCACCGTTCTTGATTATCTTCTTCATGCTGGTTCAGAAAACGTTGTCATCTACTTCCGGGACAACATCTACATCATCAAAACTCTTAAAGAATTCCAATATATTGATGAATATGGCAAGGACCAAGGTGCTAACGTCCGTCAAAAGGCCAAAGATATCACAAATCTCCTAATGGATGAAACACGTCTCCGCCAAGAGCGTCGCTCACGTGCAAATATGCGTGATCGAATGCTCGGTCAAGCTGGAATCGACGATGACAACGACGGGCCTCCGCTGCCAAAGGGAGACGAGAACAATGCACGCCGCACAAGGGGGGCAGGGGGCGATGATGACCTGCGCCGCGCCATCGAGGAGAGCAAGCTAACACTGGCTGCGGAACAGGCGCGTGGTGCCGAGGACGCCGATCTTGCTAGGGCACTCAAGCTAAGCGAGGAGGAAGAAGCGCATCGAAAGGCTGCCCTTACCGACTCGGGCTCCCTTTTTGACGAACAGTGAGCGCATTTGCTTTGTTGGTTGATGACAGTCAAGGATGACGCTCGCAGAAACAACAATCTCATCGATTTGCAGGGTCAAAACAATGGATTACAGCCACAATTTACCGTACAACCACAACTCACGGCATTCAACCCTTATCAACAGCAGGCGCAGCAGGAGGCTATGCAGGTGAGTGCGCTTTCTCTCTTAAGCGATTTTCGGGTTATAAATCAATGAGCTATCGCTGCAGGCGGAGTGGGCGAGACAACAGCAGGAATGGGTGATGCAGCAGCAACAACAACAGCAACAACAGTTACAGTTACAGGCACAGCAAGAAGAATGGATGCGTCAACAACTTGCTCAGCAACAGGCGGTTCAGCAACAGGCACTTCTTGCGCAACAACAGCAGCAACAAGAGTTCCTCGCGGCACAAGCCCAACAACAGGCTAGGCTAGTCCCGCAAGCAACCGCTTTTGGGTTCGGCTACCTCGGACATTTTCTTTTAGGTGTGCTGACAATTCACACGACAGCTCGAACAACCCATTTGCCGCTGCGACGTCACCTGCCCCTCCGGCATCACCTCAGCCACCTGCCCACCCCTTGTCCAACTTCTCGCTCCCGTCGACATATGAGTCACACGAGCCACTTCCACGCCGAGACTACACACCATCGCCACAGTCCGCACCTGGATCGTCCCCGCGGCCAACTCCCAAGCGTGGCCAGACTCGTGCTGACCAGGAGCATGCGCACCTAGCAAACCTGTTTGCTGCGCGGGATGGAGATGGCGTAGATACATTTGGGAATGTTGGTGCCCTTCGGTGCGTCATCCTTTCTCTCAGAGTTGATACGTGCTGATGCGGATCATCTTCATAGATATGGCCAAACAGAATACGGGAAGCTCGTCGCACAAAAAACAGGGGCTGCGCCACAGAATAGCTATAATCCGTTTGCACCGCAACAACAACAGGGGCAGAATAATGAGCAGCCATTCTTTACTATCTGAAGGACGCGTTCGCTTCCTGGGTGGCATGCGGCGTGGCATCTCCTTTCCTACCTTACGTCATTTCCTTCCCTCAATACGATACCCGCCAATTATGGAGCCATTGTTCCGCGCATTGCCTCCCCTTCCCTGATTTTACACCATTATTTGGAACGTTGGTTGTAAGTATGTGTTGCAGTGATTTCATGTAAGCGAAGATTGGATTTTCGGATTTGGGATTTGATTTCCTGATGAGGGACAAGGTCTAGCGCGGGTCACGTGTCATTATAGCCCAATGCATGCTGGTGTATCTCTGACTCCCGTAAGTTATCATTGAGGGCTGGTGCCTACGAGGCGTTTTAGTTGTACAATGATGTGACAATTACCAATCATTCACAATTTCTAAACGCATCCTTAACAACGCGATGCTGTCTGACGGCCGTCGTTCGCAAACTGGTCCGTTGACACGTCCCTGGAATTCCTCATCGATACAGCTACCGTCGCCAGTAGAACTGACCAGTACAGTACTGACTGCATGCGCTGACTGTTCCCCTAGTCAGAAAATGGATCCCAACATATACTCTGCCATATGCACCACATAATGATCGCTCGGGCCATACTACAAGCCAAGAACGTCCAATATCTCAACTCTAAAAAACAATGCGGTTTTATACGCGCAATTTGGACGACACTTCCTCTTCATACAATCTTGATAATGACTTCATATAGCTTCATATCCTGGTCTTCCCAACACGGAAGTAACGAATGCCCCCCGTATCCATATCCATATACAGTAGCCTTACTGTAATAAGAGTACTTCATTTTGAACACCCATTCAGTTCAACCGTGACCATCAAATTTCAGGTGTGGCTGCGATGCGATACGTTATCTTCTGTGCGCTGACCTGCAAAATTTTAATCAAGATCAACCTTGCAATGTGTGCTGACAAGTAATATTGATCAGATTTACCTTCCCTTCCTTCATATACTGCAGGCCGCCCCTCACGCTTGTAATGCCATGGGGTAGCATAAGAATCGGGTTGTGTTTAATCTTGCCAGTAGCAAAGTACTTCTTGTGTAGATCAGCAAACTTGGGCCACTTGCCATTTGATTCCTGAATGCCATCATGGTGAGCTACAGATGGTGGAAGTGTGGATGAGTGGAATCATACGGGCTTAGCCAAGTTGGACAACCTGCTGAAAACAACCTTCACATCCGGACGAGGACTCTCGTAAGGAAGGACGATGGCCACTTTCCCGCCCTTGTCTCCAATCGAGCTCGTGACCTGCACCGGGGTCTTCCCTCCAGAGACTGTATCAACAGCAATGGTAAGCTCATTACCAGTTGCTAAGCGAATCTTCTCCACAACACTCTCGTCGCGATAGTCGAACACCTCATCCGCACCAAGGCCTCTGACGTGGTCGAAATTCTTCGGAGAGGCTGTTGTAATGACGTGGAGACCACTGAACTTGGCGAACTGGATTGCGTATTGGCCAATTGACGAGGCACCGCCCCATATGAGGATGAAGCGTTGAGGAACGGAGCTGATCTCCTCGAATGGCGATGGCAGCTCTAGGGTCTCGTGCAGGCATTGCAAGGCAGTTAATGGAGCAACGCTGAGCTGTGCGGCTTCTTCGAATGACCAACCACCAGGGATCGGTACAGTGCCAAATTCAGCGTCGGTCACGAGGTACTCGCAGAACGTGCCGTGATCTTGAAAAGACAATGTAGATCAGCGAGAGCGAGCAGCCAGATCATTTGCGGAGGGAACTGACCAGCGAAGACGACGCCTGCGATCGACTCGCCGACGGACCTTACGCCGCTCTCTTGTATATCGGATCCAAGCTCCTCAACTGTGCCTGCGAAATCAGCACCCGGGATTCTACCATACTTGCCCTCCGTGAGATTCTGTTCGACTAACTTCCCTGGATAAATTGTGAGAGTTCAGCCAGAGCGTTCTGAATAGATTAGGCTGACAGTCTATGGGGTTCTGTGCTGCGGCTACGACCTTGACGAGAATCTGGCGGGAACTAGGCCTCGGAACGCCCGTATGACCAACAACGACACCGTCCTTGGTCACAATTGCAGCTCTTTGCTGGGTGGGAGCCATTGTATTACGGTGGAGCTCGGATTCGATATTATATATCCATATCAAGCGACAGATGATTGTCATCGATTGGGGCCAAACCTAACATTTTCATTGCAGGGACGGAACGCCCTCACGAACGAATGAAAAGTTCTTCATATATCTACTATCAGCATCAGGTGATAGATGATTGGGACCAACTGACATCATGGTTTGTCACCTAAGGCACAGACTCATGCTTCACCAACGATAGGGTGCATGCATGTAATTTTTGGAAGGAGACAACTCTCGGTGATACCGGTGATCTCTATTTGCTGCCTTTTTGGGGGGAAATTCAGACGCGTCCCCGTCACAGAGATGTCGTTCCAATCCCCCTTTTACCTCCTCCCCTTCAGTTTCTCATGTCTTTATGACATCATGCCAGTGGGCCTCTGGTCATTGAGTAGGTGACGGTCTGAAGCAAGCAGAGTAATGTTAGCGCTGTCATTCGCCCATACCTTTTCGTTCCACCCATACTCCTTAGACTTAGCCCCACCGGCTTGCAGTCACTCTGTCGGTGCCCCGAATGTCGCAAGGCCCTGGCCAACATATCACATACCCTTATGCACTACAGAGCGATCCCTGTACTATTGTACTTCCCAAACATCAACCCTGCAAAGTGGTTACTATCGTTGCACAAGTAGATCCACACATTGGTTACTCATAGACCCTATGCCCGAGCGGTCTTTATCCTGACTTTCGGATCGTACCAACTTATAAATTGAAGGGCAAATGCTCCCCATCATGATATCACTACCTATACATATTTGATAACAGTACTTCACAATACCTCATCTGGTCGATAAAGCTTCCATTCAGCCCAGCCATCAAAGCTCAGGCGTGTCTGCGATGCGATATGTTATCTTCTGCGCACTAACCTGCAAAACGTAAGGTCAGCGGTCCTGTTCTCTAGGCAAGCAAGTAGTACTGAATTTACCTTTCCTTCCTTGACGTACTGCAGACCATCCCCGATACTTGCAATGCCGTTAGGTAGTATCAGAATCGGGTTAGGTTTGATCTTGCCGGTAGCAAAGATCTTCTTGTGTAGATCAACAAACCACTTGCCATTTGATTCCTAACACGTCATGAGCTACAGCTCGTGGAAAGGTGTATTGTAGAAACGTACGGGCTTAAGCAAGCTGGGGAGTGTGCTGAAAACAACCTTCACATCCGGACGAGGGCTCTCGTAAGGAAGGACGGTGGCCACTTTCCCGCCCTTGTCACCGATCGAACTCGTGACCTGCGCCGGGGTCTTCCCTTCGGAGATCG
>QLPC01000198.1:0-11881 GCA_003314055.1 Lactifluus hygrophoroides | reverse complement strand
TCGCTCGTCGGCTTCTCCGGGGGCAGGGCTTGGCGCCAGCCTTGTCGGTGTCGGTGCGTTGATCTCCAGGCCGACGGACGCATGGTCCCTGTACTTTGTAGGCCCCATAGAGTTGTAGCACGACCATGATTGTGGCACTGTGCAGAGGCCATTGGCATCGTCTAGGTCCCCACTGAATGTGATCGATGAAAGTTCTTCGGAAACGCTGTTCCTGATGTGACTCACCTCACGTCGCGTGGGCCAACTTGAACGGAGAAGCTTGAGTCTGGAAAAAAGAAAGCTGAGACGTTTTTAATAGTCAGAGCCTGTAAACGCTCCTCTGTCTGTCATCTCAGTCTGCCAGTGATGAGGATTCGGAGAGAGGTGTCTGCCTAGATCATAAAAACGCCCGGGTTTCTGTCAGGATGCACCGACTCGGAGGGCAGCTCCTCCTTTCGTGGCACAAAAAAGATGGTTGGCGATAGAGATGCTGAGATCTGAGGTGGGGAGGTGGTGGCGTCTTGCTGCATCATAGCGGGGGCATGGTGCGATGAAGGTGTGGATAATTTAGATGGGAGTGCCATATCGGCATGCGCGACAATGACGTGACAGCTATCGGGGTGCATTCCCGAGTGCTAGGGGAAGATACTTTGAGAAGAGGTGTGTGTTAGTAGTGTTGTTGTGTGCGCACCTGGCGTCGTTAATGATGTCACCGGCGAGGCGTTTCCTGTGCTCGCGTCAAGGGGTAGCATCTAAAGTGATTTGTAGATATTCTCCTTGGGTAAAAAAAACGCGACCATTGAGGCCTATATCGAGGCCGCGAACTGTGTGAGTGGGGTATGGCGGAGGGTACGAGGTCGGGGCCAGCTCCGGGTTGACGTCCTGTGGGATTGTATGACCTATGAAGCCATGCAGGAGCGTCAGGAAATTGAGTATTTCTGTCTTGAAAAGCGTTTGGAATTTTGGGACCAGAGGTCCATGAGGATGACGGTGGAAAGGTTCTGTAGGGATAGTGTGGAAGCTGAAGGTGCCAGTACACGGCATCGTCCGGGACTTACAACCTGGTCGCTTTGAACTTTCAAGCCGGTGCACCCAATAGTTGCCACTTTACAACACTCTCATTCCTATTACTAAAAAGAATGATACAACTATCGTAATATGGTAGACGATGATGATACATCCACGGAAGCTGTTGCTCCAATAATGCGCATTGCTCTACAAGCTAGTGATACCACGAACAGAAAAAGGCGTGTAGGAAAACGAATCGAAAGTCGAAAGAAATATGCGTAGTGCGTCAGCTCCACCAAGGATGGTGAGGAAAACACGCAGAAGTGGTAAGGATATCGCGGGATAGGAGGGGATCGGTGCACTGCAGCGCACAAGGACTAAAACATTTCAAGATAAGTTGTACGAAAAATGAATCAAGTGAGAGGAATCACTTGCCGGTGATGATTGGCAAGTTGAGGCGCTGCATCGAGAGGAGATACCTCTATGCAATGATGCACGGGTTGTTACCGCCTCCATTACCATCAGAATCGATGGGGGTAGAGGGCTGAGACTCAGGCTGAGACTCGGCAAAGATAGAGGAGATGGAGAAGAACGAGGTGAATGAATCCATTGAGAGGTGATGAGATGTTTAGAAGTTGTTGCTGATGCTGACTGGAAAACACACACCGCTGTTATCTCCTTTTATACACCTTCTATGCGTAGATGTCCCTTTAGCGTAGCATAATTCTTTTTGTTTTCGAGTCAATTGTTATCGTAAATTAACCGTGACCATAGCTGGTAGGCTTTTTGTCTTTGAGTAATCACAAAAGGCACCTGCGCCATATGGAAATTTTAGGCTTACTCGCGGTCCCTCAACTTTGGTAGAATGACCATTTGTCTGCATCCGGGAGACTTCGAAGACCAGGTGCTGTGGCAAATGTCAGATAAACTAACAATAGTGCTAGGAAATTAGGTTAGTCTCATTCTCACCCGAGTTCCGACTCTGTGACTATCGGATAGTAACCCCACCCCGATGATAGCAGACAAGCCGGTTGCTTGCTGGGCCACAGAAAACTGCCAAACGAAGACCAAAAATTGGGGAAATTGGGGCAAGGGACTGCTCGAGACGATGGTAAGGCGAGTCGGGTGATGGAGTGATGAAGAGCAGCCGGATGACGCATGGATTGAGCCTACCGAGATCTACCCGGTCGAGCTGATGCCGCCGTGCTGCGGACATCCAAAGGTTGCACCACAAGATACGACAATAACCGACAATAAACTTAGCTGAACAGTATGGTCATGGGTCAAAAAAAGATAATAAATCCTTGGAACCGTCAAATTTCTCAACAGACTCATGATGCGCCGTCATGCAATGAGCTCGGAACTATTCACTTTCGACATCATTGTGTTTGAGCACAACGCCCTCCTGACCGCATTAGAGAACACCTAGGGAGCCGTACAGGAAAGGGCCATCTCCGTGCGTTTATCCCACCCTGCTCTTGTCATCTTGTGACAAACCCAATGACGGTCTTTACGTTTCCCATTCATCTTTGCCCTCTCCTCCAATGGCCCACATCAAATCTCACTAGCCTGCATGGCTTCAATACGTCCACTTTCAGTGACAAGCCGTAAAGATAAACACATGAGAGGGTGCCAGTGAACCTCCGAGTTGGTCAATGCAGAATTCCGAAGGCACGCCCAAAGACACCGAAAACGCAGTACCAAGGCCACTTGAAACAGTCTGGCACATCGCATCTCTCGTCGCGGAGAGGTACAATGGGACGCGTTCAACCCCTCTGCTCCCCATCTGAGCATGGCCAGAGTGTCGGAGGACAAGTGGATAGCCTGGGGCTATCTGTGGTCGCGAGCATTTTGTTTGACGAGCGTCGCGATGAGTGCCGCAGAAAGACTGAATGTGAAACTCGTGATCCAGAGCAGGTTCTGCCGAATGACAGGGGACATCGAGGAAGTCCCTGACGAAAGGTGAGAGAGAATTGCGGCGTATAGGTCCTTGAAATACACCACTTGTTGTTCTGCCATGTTCAGTTGTAAAGTCCCATTATACACCAAGCGAGGCTGACAGAAATCCCACTGGCTTACAGTGGCATGTTGTCGTTAAACGTGACAGCAAACATGACAGCAGAATGTTAGACATAGATAGGAGACGCTAACGTACAGATACGAGGACTGCGTTCATTTCTCATTCAAATTCAATCTGCGGTAGGGTGCGGATCAGAGCTTCCTCGTTGTCCTGAGCCCTTTTTTTCGTCAGACTCGCGAATACATGAGAGTAAAATATTCACCAAAGCCCCAAAGTGTCGCTTGGTCTAATACGTACGGGCTTATCCGGGGCCAGTTCTATTCATTTCCTGCGCTGCTGCGTCCTCGGAGCCATGTACTAGTATCGACTGACGGGCCGTTCACGTCTTTTGCTTCAGCTTTACCCAATATGTCGAGAACACTGCAAGGCTTCATGAAAATTTGGGTAACGAGTCAGCCATACCACACTGTCACAACTTTGCTTGTTAGGACGGCCCACTCCATAAGGAGAAAACACGCCACATCCCCGCCACGGTGCCACCACTGATTAGGCGCTAAGCGCTAAGATATAAGCGCCGTGCCCATAGTGCCAGGTTCAGCCACGTATATTGTTATGTTCTAGCTGTGTGAACACTGTCGAATACAAGACGCTACAGTATTTGAAAACTAGGAGCGGGCCTGGGTCAAGCGAATTGGGTAAGTCGGCCGAAAGTGTTACTGGTATGGGGGTTCGATGGCGCAGTACGTTTCTCCCTGTTGTGTGCCAGTGCCTCACGTCGCGTTAAAGACATACAATTATTTAAAAAAATCTTTTGGAATATACTCTGGTGGCTACAACGGCTGCTACTGTGCCCGCAAACAAACCTCTTTCGAGAGCGTCGATGCCAAGCCCTCGTCCTACCACCGGTGCTGTTGTCCTTGCTCGAGCTCGAGCTATAAACTGGTTCCTTGCTCACGTTTGACTCGGAGCACTAGGCCCCCCCCGGGGCCGCCGCATTTTTATGCTCAAGTCGTTGTGCCTCATGCAGCTCGAGCACCACGCCACCCGTATTCAGGAGCCTCACGCAGGAGCCCGCATGCTTCGGTAGGTTGCCTAACTGTGTGATGCATGGTGTAGAGTGCACTGATTACATCGGGCGTACTCGGCAGAGCCAAACCCTTGTGGCACCATCAACACGGTTTTGAAACGTTCCCGGCGAAATCGTCCATCCGATTGCGGATGTCCTTAAACTCGCCTCCGCAATTGTCGCATCCACAGTCCCTTGAACAGGGGTACAGGTCGTGTCCGCAGGTCCGGCTTCGTGGCCGAACCTATGGAAGCAGGAGGTGGCGGGAGATAAGTCAAGTTTGCGGGAACCGATGTGAAGGTCTGTTTCGATCACAGCGGTGGACCCGTAGAGGATAGAGCATACGGGGTCAATCGAGGGGAGATTCCAGACAGAGAGAAAGGAAGTGCAGCCGACCCACAGTACCAGACGTCAGAAGATTTCCGTTAAGCGATAAGCTTACAAGTAATCGGGTATCGTAAGATAAGGGGCTGGGCCCCAGCAATCCTTGTATTCCGCACAAGGGCGTCCACAAGAATGACACTAACAGAAGGGTCCTGGAGATCATCAGGGAGGAAAGGGGTCAGGGCGGGGTTACATCTAAGAGCCAATTGGGTCTTGTCGTAGACGCAGGGACTGGGAATTGCCTCCAGGGGGGCTCGACGGCTTCGCCAATCTTGTACACTTTGCCGCACCTGAGATGTTTCATTTCAGGAACGGGTTCGCGTGGTCAGTTTAGGAAGCAAGCATACGTACTATTTCTGTGCAGACGCCGAGAGGAGGAGAGTTATTAACGAAATCAGGGAGAGCATGGTCTGGAAGGCTGGTGTTTGAGGCGCCGACTCGGAGATGCGAGTACTGGGTGTACCGACTTGGGAGGTCCCCAAATTGCTTGAATAACCTTCGAGTTGAAAGCGGCTCATGTAACGTGATGGTGTGCGTCTTCGGTGACTCGGAATGCTGCACGTCGAGGTGCGCCTCGTGCACTAGTGTTATGGCATCGTGCCATCTGAGCCACAGAAGCCGTCTCGATTGGGGATATTCTGACCGATCGCCATGACGACTAATTACACGACTGCGGCAGTAGCTTGAAAACGAAAAGTTGTAGAGTAAGACGTGCACAGCCTCAGGTTACTCTGTAGATGAGAAAGCAGATCTGGGGCGAGAAGAGGTCAGATTCCCCGAATATTTGTGGCCACGGTTGCAAGTAGATCTTCCACATACTAGTAGTATTTAGGAAGGAAGAAAGTGGTCCTCCTCGGATGTGGGCACATGTTCAAGCTAAAGCTACAGCCTGAGCGCTTGTAGGATAAAAGGAAGACGGTAAGCAGACCAAGAGCTGGGTCAAAGGGTAGTTCGTGCACGTGCCCAATTGGCGGACCTCTCATGAAAACATCTCGATGTCGGAAATTTCCTGTAATTTCAGGGGTCATTTTCATGAACACGTGATAAAAATGGCAATTTTATGACATTTAAATGAGCATTATAAGGTTGAAATACATTTCATTTCAACGCAATTTCAAGGCACATTACAACTAGTAACATTGAAATGCCCCGAATTTTTTTCCGACAGGGCCTGCTGTTGGGCAGATGAAGTGAGTCCACTGGGTCCACTCTTTCTCAGTAGAAAATCATGGGATCAAACATGCGTGCTTCGTCAGCTCCTACAGAACCGGAATCTTGAAAAAAAAAAGCAGCGCTCGGCCGCTCGCGCCAGGGCTGTCAATGGCGACCTTCACCGCCGTAATGCGAGGCAGACATCAACGTGCTGCAACGCGTCCAAGGGACAGTTACGTTTTGGTTTGGAAGCTATGTGTTGGACATTCTAACTGGTTTCCGGAAAGAATGTACTTGAAGACCACCAATATTGCAACCTGATAGTTCCTGATCACTATCGCTCGTCTCAAACGCTCAGCGGCGCTGAGCGCTCATCGGGCGAAGTTCGAATCTGGTACTCAATTGTGATATGGGCTTTTTTACGCCACATACACACAAAATGGGCATCATGTAGTTGCTGTCTTTCAGTTTTGCGTCCTACACCTTCTCATACATCCGATCTGCCACTTTCAGTGCGCAATGAACCCCCTGACAATAGTAACGCAGCCAGATTGACTCGTGCGTTCAAATACATTTCTGTGGCCTTTCCCAAACATTATCTCGTGCATGCTCTCACGGAGAATATCCCAATAGTTGACACTTTATTACAACACCAAATGCACATTCCTATTACTGAAGGAACGATACAGCTATTGTATGGTAGACAATAATAATACACCTAGGATAGAAAAAGGCGTACATGAAAACGAATCGAAAATCGAAAGGACTACACGTAGTATGTTAGCTCCACAAAGGAAGGTGAAGAAAACACGCAGAAGCCGAAAGTTATAAGATATGATGGAAAAGGTGTGGATCGGTGTACTGCAGCGCACAAGGACTAAAACGCTACAATATAAGTTGTACGAAAAATGAATCAAGGGAGAGGGATCACTTGCCGGTGATGATTAGCAAGTTGAGGCGCTGCATCGAGAGGGAGATACCTCTATGCAATAATGCACGGGTTGTTACCGCCTCCTCCACCATCATCAGAGTCGACGGGAGTAGAGGGCTGAGACTCAGGCTGAGACTCGGCAAAGATAGAGGAGATGGAGAAGAACGATGTGAATGAATCCATTGAGATGTGATGTTTAGCTGATGCTGACTACATCGCTCATCGCTGGTGTCTCCTTTTATACATTTTCTATGCGTCAATGTCCCTTTTGCGTCGCATAATTCTTTTTGTTCTCGAGACAATTGTTTTGTCACCTGTAATCTACCGTGGCCCCTGTGTCTTGGACCGATCACAGAAATCCTTGGTCAGGTACCTGCCATCACCTGCCCAATGCGGGAATTCAACAGTAATCGTGATCCTAAACGTATTAGAATGATCACTTGTCGACATCTAGGAGAGACTCTCGAGATCAGGTGCCGTGGCAGGTGTCAGACAAGCTAACAATAGTGCCAGGAAACTAGGTTAGCCCCGTCACCACACGATTAACCCAACCCCGATGATAACAGACAAGCCAGTTGCTTGTTGGGTCAACAGAACACCGTCAAACAGGCCAAAAATTGGAGAATTTGGGGCAAGGGACTGCTCGACCCACGATGCTAAGGCGAGTCGGTGTGATGAAGTGTGGCCAGGTGACTTGGTGTTATCCAGGGTCGAGTTGATGGTGCTGTTGAGTTAATGCCGTGGGAATCCAAGGTTGCACCTTAAAACTACCTAAAAAGACAAGACAATAACAATAACTTAGTCGAACAGTAAGTTATGGTCATGGGTCATAATAATAATAAACCGCCAGCAGGGTCTCCTCGGAACTGTCAAAATTTCATGTTGCGCCGTCATGAACTCGGAACTATTTGCCGATTCGATGCGTCTCCTTTACTTTGACATTGCGCGCACAACGCCCCCAATTACACCACACTAGAGAACACCTAGGGATCAGTACAGGAAGGGGCACCCCGCCGTCCGTTTATCCCACCCTGCTCTCGTCCTCTTCAATTGTGACAAACCCAATGACGGTCTTTACGCCTCCCATTCATCTTCGTCCCCTGCTCCAATGGCCCACATCAAATCCCACTTGCCTACATGACCCCAATACATCCACTTCCAGTCACTGAAAGTGGCAAGCTGTAAGATAAACGCCTGAGAGTGGGCCAGTGAACCTCCGAGTTGATCAAAATAGACCTCCGAAAGCACGCCCAAAGACACCGAAAACGTAAAACAGGCCGCAGATGAGGATGAGGATGAGGACACCAACACTAAAGGGTGCAACGAAATGGTCGATATGTCCCAGGAAAAGCAGCACCAAGGCCACTTGGAACAACCTGTACATCACGTCCGTCGTCGCGGAGAGGTACAATGGGACGCGTTCAACAGCGCTACTCCGCCTCCGAGCACGGCCAGACTGTCGGAGGACGAGTAGATATCTATGGTCGCGAGCATTTTTTTTGACGAGCGTCGCGATGAGTGCCGCAGAAAGACTGAATATGAAACTCGTGATCCAGAGCAGGTTCAGCCGGATGACATGGGATAGTGACAAGTCGGTGGCAGAATAAGCGGGGTGCGGTATGGACGAGACAGTGGCCTCTGCTGCCACCGGGGAAGTCCCTGGCGAAAGGTGACTGAGAATTGCGGCGTATAGGTCCTTGTAATACACTGCTTGTCGTTCTGCCGCATTCTGTTGTAAATTCCGAATGCTGTTCATTATACACCAAGCGAGGCTGACAGAAATCGCACTGGCCTACAGTGGGATGTTGTCGTTAAACATGATAGCAGAATGCTGGACACAGATAGGAGACGCAAACGTACAGATACGAAGACTGTGTCCATTTCCCTTTCAATCTGAGGTAGGGTGCGGATCAGAGCTTCCGAGGCATCGTTGCCTTGAGCCCTTTTCGTCAGACTCGCGAATACATGAGAGCAAAATATTCACCAAAGCCCCAAGGTCCCGCCTGGTCTACAGGCTTATCAGTTCTATTCATGCCCTGCGCTGCTACTAGTAGGTCCTCGGAGTCGTGTATTAGTATCGACTGACGGTGGTTGTTTATGTCTCTTGTGCTTAAGATTAAGAGGAGGACGAGACAGGGGCTTCATGAAAATTTGGGTGACGTCAGCCACACCCATCATTCCTCTCCCTTCCTTGCTTCTTGCTAGCACGCCCCACTTTACAAAGCATGACTATAAAGAGAAACACGCCACCCCGCCAACGGCGCCACCACTTGGGCGCCAAATATAAGCGCCGTGCTCTGATGCTGGCTTGTTTGTGCCATACAGAAAATACCTGCGCTCAGAATGCTACGCTCGGCCACGCATTCTAGCTGTGTGAACACAGTTATAATTTTTCCACATACAAGGCGTTATTTGAAGACCACTACTAGTAGTAGTAGCAGTTACCTGCGCTACTCAGTACTCACGGATCAAGCGAACGGGGAGTCGGCTGAGTAACAGCAAGTGTCACTGGAAAGGGGGTTCGAAGGCGCAGTACGTTTCTCCCTGACTCCCTAATGTGTGCCTCACGACGCGTTAAAGACATATAATTATTTAAAAAAACTTTTGGAAAACGCAACCGGCGTGACGGCGGACTGAGGGCGACAGAAGTAATATTTCGAATCTGGTACTCAATTGTGATATGGACTTTTACTCCACATGCACACTGGCAGAATGGACACCATACACCATATTGTTGCGTTCAAATACATTTTTTCTGTGGCCTTTCCCAAACATTATCTCGTGCATGCTCCCACGGAGAATACGCCAATAGTTGACACTTTATTACAACACCAAATGCTCATTCCTATTACTGTAGGAACGATACAGCTATTGTATTGTAGACAATAATGATACACCTAGGACAGAAAAAGGCGTACATGAAAATAAAATACAAAATCGAAAAGACTACGCGTAGTATGTTAGCTCCGAAGGTGAAGAAAACACGCAGAAGCCGAAAGTTATAAGAATATGACGAAGAGGGTGTGGGTCGGTGTACTGCAGCGCACAAGGACTAAAACGCTTCAAGATAAGTTGTACGAAAAATGAATCAAGTGAGAGGGATCACTTGCCGGTGATGATTGGCAAGTTGAGGCGCTGCATCGAGAGGGAGATACCTCTATGCAATAATGCATGGGTTATTGCCGCCTCCTCCACCATCATCAGAGTCGATGGGGGTAGAGGGATGAGACTCAGGCTGAGACTCGGCAAAGATGGAGAAGAACGAGGTGAATGAATCCATTGAGATGTGATGTTTAGCTGATGCTGACTGTATCGCTCACCACTGGTGCCTCCTTTTATACGCCTTCTATGCGTCAATGTCCCTTTTGCGTCGCATAATTCTTTTTGTTCTCGAGTTAATTGTTACTATGATTTACCGTGCCTTCTTTGTCTTAGACCGATCACAGATATCCTTGGTCAGGCACCTGCCATCACCTGCCCCATGCGGGAATTCAACATTAATCGTGGCCCTAAACGTGTCGGGATGATCGTTTGTCGACATCTAGGAGACTCCAGAGACTATGGGCGGTGGCAGATGTCAGACAAGTTAACAATAGTGCTATGAAACTAGGTTGGTCCCGTCATCACTCGAATAACCCCACCGATGATAGCAGACAAGCAAGTTGCTTGCTGGGTCACAGAACACCGTCAAACAGGCTAAAAATAGGAGAAACGGGGAAAGGGACGGCGAGGCACATGATGCTAAGGCGAGTCGCGGTGTGATAAAGTGTGGCCGGGTGACTTGGTGGCGTTTGAGTTGTCCAGTCTAGGGAGTGGATGCCGTGGGAATCCAACAGTTGCACCTTAAACGACATGACAATAGCAGACATAACAATAACAATAACTTAGCCGCCAAAGTCATGGGTCATAATAAGAGATAATGAACCGCCGCTGGTCCGCCAGGCACCCTCGGATTTGTCAAGATTCCCAAAAAATTCATCTTGCACCGTCATGAACTCGGAATTATAGTATTCGCATTTCCTTTACTTCGACATTGTCTTTGGGCACAACGCCCTCCCAACCGCACTAGAGAACACCTAGGGATTAGTACAGGAAGGGGCCATCTCGCCGTCCGTTTATCCCACCCTGCTCTCATCCTCTTCAATTGTGATATAGGCCATAAACCCAATGTCACTGTCTTTCAGTTTCCCATTCATCTTCGTTCCCTGCTCCTATGGCCCACATCAAATCCCACTTCCCTGCATGACCCCAATACATGCACTTTCAGTGACAAGCCGTAAGGTAATCGCCTAAGAGTTTGCCAGTGAACCTCCGAGTTGGTCAATATAGACCTCCGAAGGCACGCCCAAAGACACCGAAAACATTTAACAAGCCGCAGGTAAGGACAGGGGTGAGAACACCAACATTAAGGGGTGCAACGAAAGTGTCGATATATGCCAATAAAAGTAGTACCAAGGCCACTTGAAATAGCCTGCCAGTGTATTCACGTCCGTCGTCGTGGGAGGTACAATGGGCCGCGTCCAACCGCTCTACTCCGCATCCGAGCATGGCCAGACTGTCGAAGGACGAGTAGATATTTATGGTCGCGAGAATTTTTGTGTGACGAACATCGCGATTAGTGCCGCAGAAAGACTGAATGGGTTCAACCGGATGACATGGGATAGTGACAAGTCATTGGCCTGGCAGGATAAGCTGAGTGTAGCATGCACGAGACGGTGGCTTCTGCTGCCATCAAGGAAGTCCTTTGCGAAAGGTGTGAGAGAATCGCGGTGTATAGGTCCTTGTAATACACCATTTGTTGTTCTGCCGTGCCAGTGTTCAGTTGTAAATTCTGAATGTTGCTCATTATATTCCAAGCGAGGCTGACAGAAATCGCACTAGTCTACAGTGGCGTGGCGTGATGTCGTTAAACGTGATAGAAGAATAGTAGATACAGAGAGGAGACAAACGTACAGATACAAGGAAATGCGTTCATCTCCCTTTCAATCTGCGGCAGGATCCGGATCAGAGCTTCCTCGGTGCATTGAGCCCTTTTTCGTCAGACTCGCGAATACATGAGAGTAAAATTGTCACATTCTAGCTGTATGAACACCATTATCATTTTGTGCGCTACAGTATTTGGAGACTATATAGAATGGCCGCAGGTCATCGCACCCTTGAGACGAGCCCAGGGCGTATCACGTGTATCATACAAAGATCCACGCGCCAGACTGCACACTATCAAATACAATTTGTGAACCCATAATCCTTGCTCCGCCTTCCAGCACTACACGATACCTCAACGTGGTAATCGCACATCCGAAACTTGTAGAAGAGAATACCTCACGCAGCGAAATGCTGG
>QLPC01000196.1:0-14516 GCA_003314055.1 Lactifluus hygrophoroides | reverse complement strand
ACCCATAGGCTCTAACAATTCCTTGAGTTGGGAAAAAATAAACTCGCTGGCAGAAAAGCCCCCAACCAGAAAAACGGACTTGAAAGGAAAGCTGATGTTAGGAAACCCAAAATCATGGCGTCGCAACATACTTTGATCGTCTGGCGAGCTTGCTTACGCTGCTTGATGACTGCTTGCTCGATGCATGCAATTGAAGGCGTGAAAAAACTGGCGACGTCAGTCCTGAATGGCAGTACTTATAAATCACGAACAAAAAAGTAATGAGAGGTGAAGATACCCTTGGATTTTCAGCTGTCCGGCATGTATATCGAGCTTGAGATCCTCGTCATCTGCGCTCCCGAATTTGATAAGGAGGGGGTTACTGGCTTCCTTGAATGTAAGTTTTGATGATTTGTCGAAAGCCTCGGTCATTGCGGATATGTCTTTGACGAACACGGAGCCGCGGAGGTAATCTGGAGAAGAAACTCTTAGCCCGGATTGATGGAATTAAAAAAAGAAGTTGGGATTTCACCTTCTAGGAACGCTCGCGCTCGACTTGTCACAAAAGCCGACCCTTGCAGATGGCCTGGTCGATCGTTAGATCGTATCAAGCCGCATCACTTCATTGCTTACATTCTGGCGCCGTAATCTCCTCAAATCGTCCAGTTTCGGATGCCTGTCCATAAGCGCTGAGATCGATGGTCCCACCGCCGGCATCCACTGTCAGGACACCGCCACCGCTCTATTATACCAGGGTGAAAACGCAACGATAGGAAAGAGGTTTAGGTCTGAACCTTCAGTCCCTCGGCGGTAAGTCCTTTCTGAATGCAGAAATACAAGCCCGCTTCGCCTTCGGTGACAAATCGGACGCGGACATTGCCGGCCGGAGTATCTGGGATTAGGCCCGCGAGAACAGCAGCCTGACGCATCTTCTGTTGCTGAGCGCTCTCCCATCCGTTGGGATACGTAAGCACATATTCCACACTGCGCTCGATGGACGCCCAGAGACTCGTGCCGTCCGCGTGGGCTTCTTGGATGTACGTCTTCGCGCAGGAGTGGAGATACAGCATGAAGTCAGCGAGCAGCTGCACCACGGTCTTGTCTTTCGGCAAGGACGAAATGTAATTTAAGGTGTTGGCATTCGGGTGCATGTGAAGCTTGAACCTAATGCGAACGCGGGTAAGTCAATATTTCAAGCGCTATAGGCAGCGGTAAATTCGAAAGTCTTGCCGTTCCACACAGACCCATTCATCCTCCTCGACGTGGCCTCTGATGCTCTCCTGCACTGCTTCGGCGCCGACTGCTCGCACTTTGCCCTCTTTATCATAGTAGATAATTGTTGGTATTTTTGAATCACCTCCGACCTTTTCTTGCGCCGGGAACCTGAGAAAAATGATCATGAACGGCAGAGAAACGAATATATGGATTAAACCGACCGTTCTACAGCTTTAATCTTCGGTACTTGTCCTGGATCGAGAATACTGAAGCGGGAAGGATTCAAAAACCGAGAGTACTCCCGTAAGGACAGCAATTTACCTGTATGAGATACCACTATACGTAGTTCCGATATCGAAAGCCAATATGAGTTTCCGGGAAGGGCCATTGTACGCAGCCCAGGTGGAAGGCATATTTCGAGAAGAGAACGAGGGACACACGGGGCATCACCAACTCCGACGACGCAAAATTTCCCGTGATTTGAATGCTGCTTAGCGCCAACACGGCTTGGAATAGATAAGCAGGTGTTCGATAGCATCAGGGCGGGCATTGGATCCAAGTGTTCGATACAGGTATGCAAACCGCCAGCCTGAGGTAGGGGGTACTGTAGGGCTTTAGCGGGTAGGGTATACGTATAGCCCGGGATTGTCTCACCCGTGCCTGATCCGTACCTGTGAGCGCGGGATCCCCCGCCAGCCATTGTGAGTCACGAGAAAGTGGACTAAGGGCACAACATTGACAGCATGTTGTACCTAGTAATTTAGTGAGAAAACATACCCCACGGAACCAAGGTGATGTAGCTCAAAGCCTCAATAGGCCTCAATATGAGATCCTTCAAATTCGCCGAAGATATTTCACTGACTAACCTTAAGCTTGCAAGAATCCCGTCACTATTGATGCCAGCTGGAGGATGAGCCAGGAAGACACTGTCAATCAAGCTCTTTCTTCTGACCTGGAACCGGCCATCGTGCACATAAGTTCGTCGCAGATCCTCGGCACATCCCTGAAGTCTCCGCCAACATCATCGGCATCATCCTTTCACAATTTCACAACCCGACCACGTCAACCTCACTATTTGATCTGGCATCTGAGACCGCAGAGCCTGTGGGTTGCTTGAATGCACGCTGGCCGTCCGTGATTGTGTAGCAGAGTCACGGTGGGCATTCCATCACCAGTGACCTGCTCCGAGAGGCGCATAAGTGCATAACGGCTTGTGCATTCGGTAACGTCAGGGTGAGTGATTCGTCCGCAAGTTTGTATATATTCTAACTCTTGCTCGTCCAGGGCGGAGAAGGACCTTTTCCTGGGAGCGATGGATTGTATTGAAGCATATAGTTGTCAGTGTTGTCAGGCTGGTATCTACCCTAATCCACGGTTACCCACCTACCCTGCAAAGCCCCGGCATGGGCTGAGCGCTGAGCGCTGAACGCTGAACGCCAGATAACCTAGGCTACCTAGCCCACACTGATGTATGATGGGCCGGGGCCGAACTCGTGTCAGACATATTTGTGGAGACCATGAGTTGATTCCCATCCCAATTTAGGAGTGAAAAATGACAAATGGAGTGCCAGGAGTGGATACACCGTGACTATCCACTTGTCAATTGGATGTGATGTGATGCAGTTATGAGTATCATATATCATACCTTATCTCCGTAGATCAGAACGGAGGGACCCACTGGCCTCACACATTCGTCTATCAATTCAGGTTCCGAGTCATAGACTGGTGCATATGGCGGAGGTCTGATAGAAAGTAAACTCTGTCGCGTTTTCCGTATAAAACACGATCCATTCATATGGGTAATGAGTTTACACATTATTATTCTAGAATTTTGTTCCCATTAGCTATCTTACACCATTCTTGTCCATGCACCATTTCTCCAAGATGAATATGCAGTTGTTGTGGAATGATAAGGAATGAAGCTGGCGTCCAGCTGGGTTTTCGAAGGGATGGCGGCACCCACAATAATAGTTCATTTTTTTCCCCAAAAAACCATCCATGATTGTCCATCCGAGTCGCATCGAAGATCCCAGTGGGATCCTGAAGTCCAAAGTTCATTGATAAATCAGCTTGATGAGACAACTGCAACGTAAAAGATTAGACAGATAATAAAATATAGAGAATGCTTTGGGAGAGGGGCGTGCCTTAGACTTGGAAGTTGAATCACATTGTGAGCGCTCATGCCCTTCAAAAGGTGGTTGCAGAACCCCTCCCATATCCACATCCCACAGCCGAATTGTCATATCAAAGGAACCTGATGCAATGCGCCCACCATCAGGCGAAAATGTAACAGATTTCACCCAATGCTCATGCCCTTCAAGGGGTGGCCGCAACAGCTCCCCTGTCCCTGCATCCCACAGCCGGATTGTCTTGTCAGAGGACCCTGACACGATTCGCCTCCCATCCGGCGAAAACCCAACACATAACACCCAATGCCCATGACCCTCAAGAGGTCGCCGCAGAAGCTGCCCCGTCTCCGAGTCCCACAGCCGGATCGTCTTGTCTTTCGAACCTGACATGACGCACTTGCCATCTGGCGAAAACGCAACAGACAACACCCAATGCTCGTGCCCCCGAATAGGCGGTCGTAGGGGCTCCCCCGTCGCTGCATCCCATAGCCGGATCGTCTTGTCTCTTGACCCTGACACAACGCGCTTTCCATCTGGTGAAAATGCAACAGACAATACCCAATCTTCGTGCCCTTCCAAAGGCAGTCCCAGGAGTTCTCCTGTCGTTGCGTCCCATAACCGGATTGTGTTGTCATCTGACCCCGACACGATGCGCTTGCCATCTGGCGAAATGGCAATAGACCTGATCCAATCTTCGTGCCCTCGAAGAGGCGGTCGAAGGAGCTCCCCTGTTTGCGCATCCCACAACCGGATTGTCTTGTCTTCTGACCCGGACACGAACGACTTGCCATCTGGCGAAAATGCAACCGACCAGACCAAATCTTCATGTATCGAATGAGGTGGTCCCACAAGCTTCCCAGTCGCTACATCCCATAGCCGAATTGTCTCGTCAGAGGATGCCGACGCGATGCTCTTGCCGTCTGGGGAAAATGCGACAGACCGGACCGAATATTCATGTTCCTGCAGGGGCGATCGCAAGAGGTCCCCCGTCGTAGCGTCCCACAGCCGGAGGGTCAAGTCTTTTGAGCCCGACACGATGCGCCTGCCATCTGGGGAAAACGCGACAGACAAGACCCAATCCTCGTGCCCCTCAAGAGGCGGTTGTAGGAGTTCGCCCGTCTCTGTATCCCACAACCGGATGGTCTGGTCAGAGGACCCCGATGCGATGCACGTACAATCTGGCGAAAACGCAACAGACCAGACAGGTCCCTCATGTCCCTTGAATAGTCGCAGGAGATTCCCCGTATCCGCATCCCACAGTCGGAGTGTCTTGTCTCTTGACGCCGACGCAACACGCTTGCCATCTGGAGAAAACGCGACTAACCGGACCCAATCCTCGTGTCCCTCAAGTCGCAGGAGCTCCCCCGCCTCTACATCCCACAGCCTAGATGTCTTGTCAGAGGACCCTGAAACGAAGCGCCTGCCATCTGGCGCGAACGCAACAGAAATAACCCAGTCTTCATGTCCTTCAAAAGGAGGTCGCACGAGCTCCCCCGTCTCTATATCCCATAACCGGAGTGTCTTGTCATCTGCCGCCGAAACAACCTGACTGCTATCTGGCGAGAACGCAATGGAAATGACCCAGTCCTTGTGTCCTTCAAGAGGCGGTCGCAGGAGCTCCCCCGTCTCCGCATCCCACAGCCGGACTGTGTTGTCCTCCGCGCCTGACGCGATGCGCTTGCCATCGGGTGATAACGCGACAAACCAGATCGGTACAGTATGCGCCATAATAGGTGGTCGTAAGGGGTCCCCCGTTTCTGCGTCCCACAGCCGGATTGTCTTATCGCTGGACCCCGACATGATACGCCTGCCATCGGGCGAAAAAGCGACAGACCAGATCATGTCCTTGTGTCCTGAAAGTACACCTTGCATCACAGGCCAGGTCGTGTTCAGGGGAGAATCAATTTTCGGAAGTCTGGTGAATTTCTCCATAAACTTGATCGAGATCCGTGAATTCTTCGGTGATAATGGGAGTGCGGATAGATAAAGATGAGGCATGCTCCTAGAAATTGGACCACAAAACATGCGAATAAATTGCTGTGCATCTGATGCATCGTCCAAGACGTCCTTGTAATCTGCGTGCAACTGTTTCATGTGAGAACATGACAAATTCACGTAGTAACAGAAACACCAACCATGGACCACTGAACCACCGACGATAGTGCGACAGCACACGTATTGATCGACCCGAGCAGGCTCAGAGCTTCAAACCAAAACAATAAACGTTCATTATTGAATAATTTTCGAACTGCCCCTGCTAGGCCCGAATTGAATGGCGTGAGCGACAGATGGCGAGTCCAAAATAGGCACGAATATCCCAGTTCAGATGAAATCGATTTTGCTACTCGTTCGTCCAGGTCGTGGACCTCCGAATTCCGGAGATACGAACTTGGAAATTCGCACATGTCAAATCGGAGTTCTTGATACATCACTCCAAGACAGGCCATTGCAAGGTTGTTATGGATTGGAGGAACGTCAACAAAGAACTCCCCACTCCTGTCGATATCCGTGAGAAAGTCAGGGAAGGATGCATGGAGGGTCCGGATCGTGGCAGAACTATCCGTAGTCCCACTAAGCAGGGCACCCATCGGTGCTATGACCGTGCGAATTACATCTGGACTGATTTTCTCCCCATCTACAAAGTGAGATCTCATTTTTTCCAATGAGACGAGAGTGAGCGGTTCCATAGTTCCGAGGATCTGCGCCATCGCTGACTTGAATCGCTCGATACGACGAGCTCGTAAATGTAATTTTGCAGGGAAGATCGACTCCAGCGTGAATTTGTACATGTCATCAAGAAGCGGGACATGATCCGCTTTATCGTGCGTCATGATGGCCTCTAGACGTTCGCTCGGAAACGAGCCTATATCAGCACCATTGTCACCCCTGACGTAGGCACAGGCCAATCTTGCCCATTCGAAAAGTCCACCAGATGCATGCGCAAGGGCTTCTCGACTCTGGACTTCAATATCCACGCTGGTGAGCTGGTATGAGACATATTGAAAAATGTCCCGATCGCTCGAATCTTGTGGAATGATATCCATTGATTTTTGTCGAATATGCGCAACACAGTTAAATGCCTTCTGAATATCATCAAGAGGTCGGGATGTGAGGAGGATCCGGATATTGGAAGGAAGGTTGGCGATATGAGCCTCAGCGTTTTCTGTCTTGCCAGCGAAAATTCGAAGAAGATGCCGTCGTGAATCGGTATTGCCACTCTCGTCCAATGCATCGATCACTATCACGATCGGTCCCACCATTCCCTCTGAGAGTGCCTTCGCGGGCTCTACTATCAGTTTCTCCCATTGTTGAAGAACGTCCGATGTATTCTGCAGCGATGTGTCGTGACGAACTACAGCTGATAACTGTCCCCGCAGCTGTAAGTCCCGATTGGCGAGATCACGGGCAACTGTCGTGAAGATCTTTTCATGACGTTTGTCTGCCACTCGGTTACGGTCGAAGCAAAAGCAAGATCCCAGGCGTTCAAGCTGCTTGAAATGATTCGCGATCGTATGGGCAATGGCTGACTTCCCACGGCCAGCAGTGCCGTGGAGCCAGAACACGCGAGGAGCGTCTCCTTCGATGTTGTTAGCCCACTTTGTGATTTCATCGAGAACCTCGCTACGGGTACCAGGCAAACAAAGCTTTTGTGTGTTGAGGCCGGCGCCCGCAGCATAAGACATGCTGTTTAAGTCTATGTTATAAGCTGTATTACGTATATCAGGTCAGGTAGGTGCGACAGAGTTTATCCAGGAGGACGGACCCAAAGATTCGACCTCCTTCCATACGCGATGGACGACTAGCGATGTGTCCCGCACCGCATGATCACGGAACTCTTGCATAAGTTTATCAAACGCCGCATTGTAGGACTCCACCCGCGCAATCGCACCAGAAAACAGGTTCTTCCACAGCCTCGAACCTAAAGAAACAGATCAATTGATCGACATCGCGGTCACTGCAGGACGCGGACTCACGGAACTGCTTATTTCGCGAGTATTCTTGAATGAAATATGCACACTCCAGCGTCTGCTGGCTTATCTGCTTCACGACACCCTCTATATCCAGTATCTGTTGCACCCCTTTCTTTGTCAGGAACATATACACTTCATTCATCTTCAAAACGAGAGAGAGAACAGAATCATCAAGCATCAAGCGATCGGTGATGGCCTATTGAGCGTGTGATAAATTCGATAAACCAATAGCACATAGAAACTATACCTGGAGAGCATACGAGAGGACAGACCATGCCGCTTGAGCATAAGGGTTAATCTGCAAGTCGGGAGATATACCGGCAGGTTCATATGGCATAAGACAGTACATACTGCGGCAATCTGTCCTGCGACATCGTTAAACTTAGACAGAGTGATGAGAAACGACGAGATCGAGTTGACCGAATTGATCTGATTAATTGATAAGAGCTGATGCATTGATGACCAGCAGACCGCGGTTGTGCAGTTACGGATTTCTCACCTCAGAGACGGCGGTACTTGCAACTTTGCGAGCTGCGTCCACAGACTCGGGGTCAGGGGTACTGGCTCGGCTAGATTGCGTTTCCTGGTTTCGAGGAATGCTGGGATCAGGTCCTATTAGTAGCACGTTAAGACTGACCTTTGGCACACTGCCAGCATGGATGTTGGCTTTAATATCACTTTCGGCGAGTCCCACATCAGAGGGACAGGCTGTCAAATGCTAGAGGGTGCACGTCAGTCATACTGCATAAGGTCAAAGTCGAACTGCATAAATGTCACAAAATGTCACAAAATGTAACGGATGTCATGTATATCTGACCAATCATAGTGCGTAAATCTCATACTGCATCAACTTTGTGACAAATGTTCGTTATGCAGAGATAGTCAACTGTACCATAGAACTGACCTCTATGGCATTCGTAGATGGCAGGTTCCCTAACGCAGGACTACTATTCGTAGCAGAGGAGAGGGGAACGGAAAGCTCCTGGCTATGGCCCTCCGAGACAGTATGCTGTGACGGACACTAACGGCTAAGTAATATGATCTACCATGCAAATGACAAACATGTATACCTCGGGGTCGATTGTGTGCGACGTCGAAGGTTCGGGGCTAGGGTTTCGCGAGTTCTGCTTGCTAGAGAACACCTTTTTGACGCCTCGCCATATTCGGCGCGGTGATAGAGGTGATGGGGACCTAGAACGCTGTGGAGACGATACGAGTTGATAGACTAGGAAGGTGGTGTTAGCTCAGCGTACCATGCGTCCATGTTTGGGCGGCTGCTCGGGCTGTAGCAGATCTGAGGGCTCCGGATGCTTCTTCCCAGATAGTAGCCGAGAGACGGAGAAAGTGCGAGGGGAAGCCGCGGACATCGCGAATCGGAAGCCTGTTTGACTTATCGATTTTCGTTGAGGGAATGGTCAAGCCAAAGCCAGCCGCCCTAGCCAGAAAGGTCAACCAAATGGCATCGTGTACAGTTCGGAACTGGTTCGGAACTGGTCTCGGGCCGAAATTAGATGTTGGCGGTGCGGGATTCTGACATACACTTACTCTTGTCCCATCTGATTTCTTTCCCGTTTTGCCAACAGCTAGAGCTAGAGTTTTGATGGTGACCACAGAGGTAATCCGTGACCTATGGAAAGGGAAAACCATGTGACACTCCCTCATGGCTCACAATCTGGGTTGTGGCTCGGGCCCGGGATTACCACCTACAGGCTACGCCTCACTCCTACTAGTCGCCTCTCAAGACTACAGCACCACGAACTAGTCCACTTTTACCGCTCTTAGCATCTGTTCCAGGTTTACTACCACAACATCACCTCATCAAGTCCTTCAGCGACAACCGCAAGCCCGTCGTTCGCCACCCTTCCCGCTTCCACTCCACCTTCATCAATCCATGTCGTTTGCATAATCAACGTCTCCACAATTCTCCTTTCTGGCTAACACAAGTCTCTCCATCTTCCTTCCCTGCCCTTTCCCCTCTGATACAATCTCTCTCCGACTCAGAGTCTGTATCAGCACCTACGCCGAATATCAAACGCGCTTGTGCGCGAAATCCACCAGAGCATGCTCCTCCTGAGTCAGGAAGGCTTTACCACGCTCGGCCACCTCGTCTGAGCTCGCCGTTGCACCAACCCTCTCGCTTCCAGCCAACTTACCTTTCAGCAGAGCCCCGAACTCATGACCTGAGCATACAGTCCTGAGGTAGCCCCTTCACAATCATTGGGGCCAACCACCTCACCGCTACGACCTTCCGGAGGCTTGTACTATAAAAGTTCCCATGTTTGTAGATTCGGGCCTTAAGAGCTTAAAGCCGAATAGCTTTGTAATATGATTTTCTCTTGACATCAACGGCTTGAGCTGCGGTGGAGTAGAGAGATAAAATAATCCCTTCCTCCTCCCCTTCCTCCCTCTCCCTCTCCCCCTCCCCCTCCCCATCCTCGCCCTCCTCATCCTCATCCCCCTCCCCATCCTCGCCCTCCTCATCCCCATCCTCCTCCTCCTCCTCCTCCTCCTCCTCCTCCTCCTTAGCGGGTTGGGTATCCACTTCCTCCACTAAACCCCAGAGGTGGTATTGGTCAGCGCTTGTCTGACTGCCGAATACCAAGCTTCTATCTTTCTCGTCGGTTAACCTGAGGCCAGCATCCTCGGCAATGTGTTGGACGACGCGCACGGCGGAATCTAGAGCCCCCGCAACCCAACCGTGGTGGTGACTGGCCAGCTCGCCACCAAAAAGGAAGTTGCCGTAATAGCCGGCAGGTTGTAGGATATCAGGAAACAGTGTGCCAAATTGCCCGGGTTGGAACTCCGCAAAGGCACCCATGGTGTATTGGTTGTGATACCAGTCAAATGCGTAGTAGTCGAGTGTATCCTCTTCGAGCTTCTTCTTAAACTTCTTCACTTCCTTCGGTTGAGAGTTGTGCGGGGTGTGCAACATGGCAAGGTCCTGGTAGATCTGCTCGAGAAGCACCGTCTCCGATGAGGAGCGATCACGACCTGAGGAGGAGCGATCACGACTTGAGGAGGAACGATCACGACCTGAGGAGCGACCACGACCTGGGGAGGAGCGATCGCGACTTGGGTCGAGCGGTTCGGATCCGTCAGGATTCTTGATGAGAGCTCCGAAACGCGAAGCATCTTGATCCCTATTGGAAAAAGAAAAAGTTATTACAACATTACACGATATGTAGAGACGAACGGGAAAGGAAACTGGCACGCACCAATTGTATATCATCAACACGCCTGGGCCTTCCTCCCCTAACCCATAGCTGGGATATACCACGGTTCGACACTCCCTGTCAGTGTTGCTAGCACCTCCTAGCTGCTTGAATTTGATGGCATCACTCTCCCACCAACGCGTCTTGAACTTGATCCCGACTTTGGTCGCTGCGCCATAATGGAGGGCACGCATAGCATCGCGCTGGCTCATGTTCATGGACACGGCGTCCGTGTTGATGGTGCGAAGGGCAGAAAACGTGACGGTCGAAACGACATGGGAAAATTCCTCGTCCGGTTGGCCCAGAACGCTGACCTTCATTCGCTTAAGCGGGTCCCGAGAATACTCCTGTGTGATGGCCATCACGCGATGATTGTAGGATGGTGGGGTCGCCAACTCGGAGAGCATCTTCTCGATTAAGACTTTGCTGCCGCCTTCGAGGCACCACCAATTACACGTAGCGTGTTGGGGATCTGCCGAGGTTGAAACGGCTTGAAGAAGTTCCTGAGGTTGGATTGAGCGTGTTTTCAACTGCGATATTGAACATGTGCTCACTTCAGTTACAGCCCGGGTATAGCGGCTGGTTCCGGATTTGTGCTTCTCCATCCAATCTATGACGGTTTGTGGAAACTCCAGCTCTTCTGCGCATGCCAAGTAGGAACGGGTCGAGGCCCAATCCCATCTTTTCAGAAGCCACTCCCACGTTGCATCGAACTGGAGAGCGAGGAGCTTTTTAAGGCGGTTGAAAGCTTTGAAATGACATGCATCCACTCCACGGTATACATTTCCATACTCATCGGTGTCCTGGAGATCGGCGAACTGGTCTGGTACCTGCTGTCTCATGAACTGTGGGGAAGACAAGCGAAAAAAGTTATCTGCGCACATTTCCGCGAGGTTCCGATTCATGGAAGAAGTCAAATGATGCCGCGGCGGTCTTCGCGGTCGTCCTTCTGTCTACGCAATATCCGTGAGCCCTGACAGCGGATCGCTGCCTCTTCAATACTCACTGTTAAAGAGGCGGATATTGTCATCAATGCCAAACTTAAATTTGATCAGCTCCCCATCAGGGTGTTTTTTGTTCCGGAAGTGTAATCCAAGCTCCCTGAAGAGGTCGAACGTCGGCTTGTTCGCATCATTTTCTGGGAAGCGCATGGCGCCGACATCGAAGTAATCGTGATTTCCCGCGGGACTCGTCTCAGGATCCGAGCGAAAGTGGTATGTGAAGATGCGGCCTCCAGGGCGGTCACTCGCTTCGAAGATCTTGTATGGAATTTTATGCTGTTGGAGAAGCATAGCAGTGCGCAGGCCTGCGACACCCGCACCGATGATAGCAACACGAGTACGCCTGGGAATCATACTCGGGGGGAAGAAACCCTCCCTCAACTCGAGCAACTCATCCCAGGAGTACACACGCGAAGGTCCCAACCGATCTGTATGCTCGGCTTTGAGTTGGAACTTCTTCCTTTTGTGGTCTTCCAACTTCTTGTTAACATAGTACTGAGCGACTTTGGTGTATACGGACGAAGCGTCTGGGTCGTTTGACATGGCAAGTGCAGCGAACTGAGCTTGGGGGATGTGGGTGCGTCAGCCTTGATAAATGATGTTGGAAATGGGCGATCCGGCCCTTTATAGAAGGCACTACGATGATTTAGTAACGTGTTCCTACAGCAGACTGCTTCTACTGCTATCACCTAAGCATATCTTTGCGCACATTCTATTGTAGATGAGGTTGCACAATCCCGGTAACCGCGTGTAGTTGACACGTTTCTGTTCACGCGTGACGCTCCATATAAGGGATGCACCAGTAATATGGAAGTCACTAAGGACCGACCGAGAAGGCAGTCGAGGCGCCATCGGTGATCAATGCCTTCGGGTTCTGATGTAATTTAGATTGAGAATAGGGGGTGGAATGGTCTTGCGCACTTTTGGACCTACTTCAGTTGGCAACGCATAGAACTCACGCTGCAATCCAGGGAGAGTATCTCGTATATTAAATTTGGCGATACAATATCATGATTCCTCAAAGGCCAAAACACGACCAGTGGATCCAGAAATAGCGCGCGACCCCAGAGCATGGGAGCCGGTCGCTTTCGAGCCAGCAACGCCCTTCTTCGGGCTAGGGTAAGTAAGTTATCCATGCTTCAAGTTCTTAAGCACAATTGCCCCTACATTATACTGTGATCATGCGATAGCTTGAGGAGCGTCTCAGTGAAGCTTCATTTTGCGTGAACGGTCGAACACCCGTCATGTGGTTGTTCCTTGTCTAAGCCCCAACCAACAGAAGGAAAGAAAGGAAGATAAGAAGCCTGACTGAGTGTACTGATTTCTCAGCGATAAAGGAACGGCTTCCCTGTCACGTAGTCTGTGCGCCCAGAATGCCAGCTCACCATAATGGAAGTCCCCGCGTTAAGTTTATCATCACCGCAACTTGGCGTTGGCGTTGCGAGAATGGCTCGCGGTCAACATAGCAAGAGCTGACGTGGCACCATGACACTGGTCTATAGTCTCACTTGAAGAAACATGAGATGACTTTGCGCTTTGTCCTCCTCGCTGTGAAAGTGCGCGATTCAAAACATACTTCACCAGTTTCTTTCCCCCTGCTGAGCTAGTCAATTCTGAAGGCTTGTCCATTCAATCACCGTGGGTAGTCAAGCCAACTTTGACCTACAAGTTCATGCAGCGCTGACTTGCCTCATAGGTTGAGCTCGCCTTCCAAGAGGTTGGGGCCGATGTGACGGGGTATGAGATCGATATTAAAAACAAGCCCGGGTTGTATGCATCGCGAGAAAACCCAGTGAACAAGGTCACACCTCCTGTTTGCTTGGAACCCAGGATCGATGGGTTCTCAATGTCATGGGCTAATTGATAGGTCTCAGGTGTAGCATGTGGATTACCCGCGCTGGGCCCTGAGCCTCATCACCAGGATCAGTCAATCTCGCGAAGTCCCTCGTTTTGCTCGAGTTTACTGCAGACCTGTAGCCAGACTCTGGCTTGGTGCCTCCAGACCCGGTGCGCAAATGATCGCTCCTTCATCAGCGAGGTAAACTGCTTTGGCCATTCGCGGTTGTTTTCCATCCACGGAGAGGCGCCGGACGCCTTTATCGTGGGGCTCCGGAAGCAGCTCGCACCGGATGGGCGCCGTCGGAAACCAGTCGGAAACCACTTTATGATCGTGGATGCCGCACCAGTGTTAGCGTCATTCCTTGGTCAATGGTGGCTTCAATTACACCACGATGTTGGCAGGTTTGCCAAGGGGAAGATTCCACAGCCCGAGGTACATACCGAGCTCTTCCAAACAAACTTTTTTGCGCGTGCAGGAGTAACTTTCAAATATTTCGAGCCGGCAGAGCTACAAGGATAGTTTGATCTGGTGTATTGATGAATCGAGTTATAATTGTCACTGGTGTGGTTGCTACCAGAGTCTGGCTGGAGCAAGGGCAACTGACTCAAGCCACCGAGCACAGTGTGTGTGAAATGGTCACATGATGAATTGAGCAATAAACACGTGACTCATTTGTTGGTTCCGATTCTGAATCAATTAAGGTGCATTTTCTTGTTCAAAATCACTTCACCTTTCAACTGCCCGTGTTATATTTATGTCACAGCTTAGCGCTTCGCTTATCTACTCTGGCGAAGTTATCTTATCATGGCCAACACGATGAGAAGATCGCATGTAAGTCACTTTTATGAGAGGAACCGGAGTGAAGACTAATAGAAAGAGTACTAACCAAAAATATCAATTGACTCACAGTGCCACCTGCCGTTTACAGTACAGACAAGTACTGAGAGCCGTCCAAAATAGGGCAGATTTCTTGCCACGATTGGTATCACCAACAGGACCGAGGTGTCTGTCAGTTCGAAAAGGACGATTGCTAAGTTAGTGCCTTTTATTACAGTAGACGAGAGCGGGTCTCTCGCCTTTTCCCGTCAATTCGCACCCAATTGTTGTAAAGTAGCGGTAGATACGATAGATTAGATGGTCAATCTAATCAGTAATCGTAAGCGTTCAGT
>QLPC01000193.1:0-12645 GCA_003314055.1 Lactifluus hygrophoroides | reverse complement strand
AGGAAAGCAAGTCAAACCATGACGAGAGCTCTTTATCCAGCCTCGACCACCTTCGACGCCCTCTCTGACCAAGTGATTGCGCTTAAAATCGCCAGACATACGCCCTGCTCCCTTTGTACCAACTGTTTAGGCCTTCACCCCCCGCCTCACATTCAAATTATTAGTGATGGTAACTACCCAGAGAACTCCCTCACCAACCTTGTCCAGTACGACTCAGACGAAGAGGACAATGGGATCACATATCTCCATCACTGTGGCTGTGGCCACGGTCCACAGCAGCATGGTGCAAACGAGGCGGAACTTGGAAAGGAGGAGTACACACGGAGAGCTAATATGGCTTTACGCATTGACCAACATCTCGAGGTACGCTTACCTTTCTGGATCATCTCGAAAACGCTGTTTGTAATATGCCCATCAACCATTCGCTAGGTGCGGAGTTTCAACCATTCGTCGACCATTTCCCCTCCGTTTTGATACATAAGTGTTTAGGTATTAGGCAAGCTGCTCGACTTTACCTATTCAGATGCGGAGCTTAGCGCCCTCCGTGACGGAATGCGTTTGGCCATATCGCTCGCTAGCCCACTCACCGAACCCGCGGCGTCTCCCGGTAAGTTCCATTCGTATTTACCACGAGGCAGTTTTCCATTCTCATCAGTATTTCCTTTCAACATGTATAAAGCCCCATCATCTCCGAGACAAAGGCCTTTCTCTCGTGGCTCTTATCCTACAGACGAGGACTTACGGCCGTTGGCTAAACGACCTCGATTATCGGAAGAGGAAGACGAGGACGAAGGTCAACCTCTTGCCATCACCGCACGAATGAGTTTCCCTTCAACCTCGCGCCTTGAGAACGGCGCAAAGCCTCCTCCCTCTCGTCGCGCTGGGAAGGGTACGAGTGCGATGTCGGCTGCCCAAACAGCCCCCGTATCTATTCCACCTCCTTCGGGCGACGTTTTGGCAGAGATGAATGGGGAGATCTCTCTTCCGAGCGCATCCGAAGTAGCGGTCAAGGTGGAGGAGCAGATGGACGAGGGCCAGCTCGATCGCCTTGCAACCGGCGTCACTGTCGATACGGCGATCGCGTCATCTTCCAGCTCGGTGTGGCTATTATTTCTTTGGCCCGTGTGACATCTTTTGACGTGTCGACCGCACAGTATTCTGGTATGAAACCTGAGAAGCCATCCGCCATCGAGTTACGGAGGGGTGTAATTCATATAATCCCCGTCGAGAACGACGGTGACCCCCGATCCTACGTTATCCTCACGAACCTCAAGACACTCTTTCGCAAGCAGCTCCCCGTGATGCCGCGAGAGTACATCGCCAGGCTTGTCTTTGATTCCAATTCGAAATGCCTCGCGATTTGTAAACGAGGATACAAAGTCGTTGGAGGCATCTGTTACCGCCCGTTTCCACATAGAGGCTTCGCAGAAATTGTATTCTTCGCAACAGCATCAATATCTCAGGAAAAGGTGTTGTCTTTACTGGCTTGAATCAATGTCCTCACTTTTAACGGTGCTCATGGGTGACTCAATCATAGGGTTATGGTGGTCTCTTAATGGATCACTTCAAAGCTCATATCAGGCGCACGTATCCAGACATGATGCATTTTCTAACGTACGCCGACAACTTTGCCGTCGGGTACTTTAAAAAGCAAGGCTTTTCCAAGGAAATAACACTTGATCGGTCTGTCTGGGCGGGCTATATCAAAGACTATGAAGGTGGCACAATCATGCAGTGCACGATGTTGCCCCGTGTCGATTATACTGCCATGCGGGATATTATCGCGCAACAGCGCGAGGCAGTCCTCGCCAAAATACGCCAAATGTCGAGGAGTCATGAAGTGTACCCTGGTCTTCCTCAGTTCCAAGACGGCGCAGGAGAAGGCGTGTTCATCGATTACCGAGATGTGCCCGGACTCCGTGCGTGTATGTTATTCCCAGACCTTCAGAGCTTTTCACGTACCTCTGTGACAGGTGAAAGCGGGTGGACACCGGAACTGTCAACATCGTACGTGTGCAATCCGTTTTTGATCACTGGATATACATGTTTAGCAACTGTATGACGATCAGGAGTGGGAAACCTATAATGAAAAACACGGAGTTGAGCATTATGAACCGCCTCCTGTCGGAGATGCTAAACCACGCGTCCTCGTGGCCATTCCGTGAACCCGTGAAGCTCTCTGACGCAGCGGACTATTATGAGGTGATCGATCAACCAATGGGCACGTCCTCTTCCAAATCTTTTTTTTTTTTTGATTCGAGCTGAGAATTTTTTACTTCTTTCGCTGCGCAGATTTGCGAACTATGGGGGAGAAGCTCGAGGCTGGCAAATACGCCAATTTGGACGAATTTGCAGATGATGCCCAACTGATTTTTGACAATTGTCGATTCTACAACATTGAGGATTCGGTGTGGTGTAAACACGCAAACAGGCTCGAAAAGGCGTTCAAGGATAGCTTGTCCCGTTTGCGGGACGTATGACACTGCCCTGTCGTCGTCTGGATGGATGTGATTTGTTTTTTACTGTTCTCGCCTCCTGTGTACCCTATGCACGTGTATTTCTATGCAATGTGTTGTATATTATATTACTATCCACCTCCTGTCGTGATTCCCTAATGTCAAGGACGTGAGATGATCGAACTGTATACGGGGCAGTGCATTTTGAACGGAACGTGCATCATGATGGAATTCCATTCCACAGTACTAACTTACTACAGTAATAATTAGTAACATGGCGTGCACCAACAGGCAGGTACGGATGTACACAAGATCAAATGGGCGGTGTTCTTGCTTTGCGGCCTCCGTTGCTCTCAAAGATAACCCGCTTTCCTAGATTTCCCATCCGTTCGGCGGGGACTAATGACGCGTGGGGCTATGACCGCGCCCTTGTGTCGAGGTGGGTCGTGGGCCCGAGTAGCACGGAATTGTGCCGTTGCGGAGGTCCCCGGGTGAGGAGTGGTCATCGTCGTCGTGCACCAAGTTACTGTCTGTGTAGATGTAGACAGGGTCAACTCCTTCCGATCCGATTTGCCTCCCCTTCCACCTCGTTCATGCCTACCACCCACGCATCTAGACGGGATGGACAGGCGGGCCCGTTGTTAGCTCGGAGCGCCGAGGGAGGACCTACAGTAGAGGTATCGTGACAGTGAGAAGTCACTTTTAGCTCCAGTCCACCCACGCGTTGATTGACGGAGGGGGGGGGAATCTGAAACAAGGACGAATGTGGTATACATTACACTTAGTAGCGAGGATCCCCGTTTTCGAATTTGGGATGAGTTGACGCCACAAGCGTGCGCGTGCCTTGTTTGATACCGCTATGATAGCATGGGTCCATCCACGAGTTTCGGGGTGGGTGGGCTTTCCCTACTTGCGCCCTCTGTTCCGCACGAGTTTTCCCTCCGCTTTGATAGAGGTTGACCCACCACTTGCATAAGGGGTTGTCAATATTCACTCTTCTTTTCCATTTCTTGAGGCGATACACGACGCGGTCGGATAACGACGAGAGATCAGAGAGCACGCGCTTGCGCGCACGATCTGGGAGGAAACTTGGTAGTTACCGCGGCTCGATTCGTCGTCGTCGTAGATCCACTGGCATCATCTGCGTAGATCAGTAGGGTAGGGTAGGGCTGCCCTATCCTTCTCCCAAGCCCCGCATAACAAGGCAGAAGAGCGCGGAGCCTCGTGAGCAGGGACAAAGGGTCCTGATAAGGAGTAGGTATATGACGACATGGTCGAGTGAGGGCTTGGCCACCAATCCGATGATGTTGGCTACTTAGGGGAGAAGTTGGAGATTTCAGGCTGCGCAGATAGATATGGGCACAGGTCCACAGGAAGGAAACGGCCTCGTTATCGTCAAGGACTGTAGCGTCCTCAGCCCTGAATCTTCTGATATACTGCATATACGAACAACAACCATCGAGATCAATGTTGGTCCGAGCCAACAACGCGGGCAGGGGGAGGGATTGCGCGCTTCGCTCCCTTGAAAATGTTCTCCACGTACACATCAGATCTGCGAGTTTCTCTGATCCCAAAAAGAAAAGGATGGGGCGTAGGGGTTAAACAGCACCACGTTTCTCGTGAGGTCACGAGAAAGATCATCTGGTAAACTTGAAAGCGGGAGTCGCGATCAACACGTCGGCTCTTCAAGTCATCGGGTAGCTCACATAAAATAGATGCCAATCGACGTCATCGCAGCGCGATGTGTCACTACCAAAGCCCTCCTCGAAATGTGTTAGCGGGGGTTCAAAGTGTAGAGTCCTCTCTGCATCAAACTTACGGCCAAAGCTCAGGCGGGTCGAGATATCGCAAGATCCTCATTGGGCACTCGTGACAGGAGAAGCAAATAGCAGTAACACCACACGACACAAGTGGTGGTAGGATATAACGAGTGGATGTGCCAGTTAACTTACTTCGGTTGCTGACCTAATGTTGGTGTTGGGGTCCCAGTAAACATTGGAGCAGCCGCACGCATGGCCATGAACAGTGCGGGTGTAAAGTATTCACCTGTGTCACTGTTATAATGCAGAAATCTCGCTCGCAAGGAGACGAGTCATTATTGCGCACCCAAAATGTTCCCGATATCTAAATTAGGTGTATCCAGATAATCTCTATGATCGGAACAGGGTCCGTTTTTGGTTTATTCACTACTTCATCAGCCTACAAAAGGAACAGCTTTGTCGAAGCAAAGATCAAACCTAATCCACCTGTAAACAACCGACCTCATTTCCTTAGATTATGCCGGGAAGAAGGAATTGTGGCGCTTGAGAGATGCACTCAAAACATGCCCGAGGGGCCGAAGTTCTAATATGAATGCACCTAATAGGGTTGTTCAAGTGAAGGTAGTCCCGACGAAATGACATGAGGACGAAGCTACCGTCGAGGCTCTGCTGCGTTCCGACCTTGTGTTGAAGCTCTAGCCTCTCGCCAACCCTTGTCCAAGCGATCAAGAACGCCTTGCACAGCACGGACAGCACCCTTGCGTTCGCGGCGTGCATCAACCCATGTGCTGTCGATATTTAACGCATCGAGGCGAAGCAGTGTTTGTAGCAACAATTCACCAAGACGCGTGTGCTCAGCATCTACAGTGGGGGTGCGAAGGAACGCATCGACACCGGGCTCGAGGGTATCACGCACGGAGGCAAGCTCCGCTTGAATGGATTGAATAGTCGAAGCTTCGGTCTTGGGTATCTTTGATGCAGATGCAGGGGCGGGATCAGGACCAGGGGAGGTCGCGGGTTTCGAGTCTAGAAGTAACATGGTACCACCCGGGCGTACCTTGTACGCCGACACTGTGGAGATAAAATTAAGCACGTTGGGGGATGACAGGATAAGGGTAAGTCCGAGAGGAAAGGATGATGTCTAGTCGGACTATGACGTAATATCTTTTTGTTGGCCTTACGGGATAGGAGTGGGCGGGCGGGAGCAGAAGTGACGTGCCATTGGTAGAAGAAACTTACAAGGGGCGTTGTCATCCTTCATGACGGCACCGGCATAGATGAGTTTGAAAGAATTAGGGGGAAGATGGGTGTGCTCCGATAGAGTTTGGCGAAATACGGAAAGTTTGGTATCGAGTGAAGGAAGGGGAATCTGGAGGCTGCGCAGGTGCGTAGTGAGGTAGAAAGGAGAATGAGGGGGTGTGAAGGAGAGGCATGGTAGAGGTGAGGCATGCAGTGTTAGGAGGGAGCCGGAAAGGATACGAACCGTTCGCGGCCCCATTTGAGGGTTATCGACATATTTTTGTCTGAGCCAAAAAGGCGGGAGATACGGGAGTAAGCAAGGGAAAGTATGATGGCGACGACGAGAGGGACGACAAGTATATAATTGTTTTGGAATTGAGGAGGAGGAAGAAAAGATGAAAGCAGCATCAACTTGAATTTGAAATGATCACGAGGCTGCTGCGGCGGGAGCGAGGTGAAGTCATCCTGTCCTGTCCTCGTCGTCCCGCTTCCCGACGGTCTCATTCTCTTTTACTTTTAACTCGTTCTCATTCTCGTCATTCCTCCCCCCAACTCCCCCAACTCCACTTCTCTCTCATACAACAATGTCCGATTCCTTGTCTGCCTCTCCCTCTCCTAGACCTTTCCCTACTCCTTCCAGAAATCCTCCCGGCCCGCCCTCTTCCCGCTCAGTCGCTACCTTCCTCCCCAAAGGTAATGGCGCTACTCCAATACCCCCCAGTCTCCAGAAAAAGATGGCCGCCGTACGTCTCCTCTCTATCACTGTTCGTTCCTCGTCGTCTCACCCAAATATCCATCCCCTTTTTTAGATGGCAAACCGGGTATCTCAAACACCCGACGTCGACGGTGCCACGGCAGCTTTCAAGCGCATCAGCCTCGGTGTACCCACTCCTCAACTTGGAACATCCTCCGGTGGTCTTCCGATTCGTCACAGCCCAGTTCTCTCTCCCGGCATGGCCGCTCGCCGTAACAGACCGGTATTCAAACTAAGTGACATCACCGGTGAGCAGGAACTTGGTGGCGGCGATACAGACGCCGATCCGGATGCAGGGGTCCCTGTCGATACTCAGCGCCCTTCTCGCCGTTCTGCAACCGGGTCGGGCACCCCCTTCGCGAATTTTGGAAAAATCGTGTATGTCTCCTAACCGTATCTCTCTCAACCGGCTTTCCTCACCCTCCTGTAGAGATCCGTCAGGCGCGCTCAACTTCAGTGGCAAGGCGGTAGTACACTCGTCAGGCGTCGACTTTTCCAACGGTCCGTCCTTTGCCATCAACATGGACCAACTTCAGCTCGGCGAGGAACTCGGTAGCGGTGCATATGGTACCGTCAAGCGAGTTCTCCATAAACCCACCAACGTAGCGATGGCAATGAAGGTACCAAACCTTTACATCACACCCTATCCACCTTGAATTAATTTCACATACAGGAAATCCGGCTGGAACTCGATGATACCAAGCTAAATGCGATCATCATGGAGCTTGACATTCTACACCGCGCCGCACACCCATCCATCGTTGAATTTTATGGCGCATTCTTTATAGAATCTTGTGTCTACTACTGCATGGAGTACATGGATGCCGGCAGTCTCGATAAACTATATGGGGTTGGGGTGCCCGAGCCGGTCTTGGGCCGCATTGTCTCTTTTATGGTCAAAGGTCTTAAGTTTCTCAAGGACGAACTGCAGATTATTCATCGAGGTCCGTGCCATGCTCCTCTACCTCCAACCTTCTTCCTCTAATTGTTTTCTTTCAGACGTCAAACCGACGAATATTCTCGTTAACAAGAAGGGTGATGTCAAGCTCTGTGATTTCGGCGTTTCCGGTCAGCTCGAAAAATCGCTTGCTAAAACGAACATCGGTTGCCAGAGTTACATGGCACCTGAACGCATCAAGGGTGAATCCCAGAACGCGCTCAGCACCTACACCGTTTCATCTGATGTGTGGTCTCTTGGACTCGCCACGCTCGAGGTCGCGATTGGGAAGTACCCGTATCCACCCGAGACGTACTCGAACGTTTTTGCCCAACTTACCGCAATCATACATGGTGACCCACCAGAACTACCGGACACTTACTCGGAAGTCGCACGCGATTGGGTGAGTAGGTGCCTTGTGAAGCGGCCTGAGGACCGGGCTACGTACGCCAAACTATTGGTACGTTGTCTTTAATTGCTCTCGTTCTGTAAATCCCTAACCTGCGGCGACGCCATGCAGAGCCATCCGTTCCTCCAAGAAGATGCAGAGCGCGATGTTGACATGCGTGAATGGGTTGCACGTGCTCTACAATGGAGGGATGTGCGAAGACAGCAGGGACGACTGCGCCAGCAGGAACCCGAACAACAGCACCCAGTGGACACCCTGCGACCATCGTAGTTGAATGACCCTCTCAACTGCTCACGAACTTGTTTTTATTCCGGCACAACCGGGGGTGTCCTTTGACTGTTGCCGCTTCCGCCGGTTTTTATTCCATCTTAACCTATCGGCCACGCAAACGCACCACATACACGCCACTATCCAAGCACGGCACTACACTACTCGCGTAGCCTCGTTTGACCTGAACGGCGCACCCATTTTGCTCTAGGTCCATGGAATAACCAAATTCATGCCACTTGCCACGGAAAATCATAGATGTGTTTGGGGACGTAGGAGGGGTTCATAGTAATTGGGTTTAGTTGGGCTCCCCGCGAGGTCGGGAAGGTATCTTCCGGCGTGCAGGCTCACTCCGGACGATCTATACGCGTCTTGTAGTCAATGAACATAATTAGAACTTGGTATGACGTGGAGACTACTAAATAAACGTCAGTAAGTTAGCATCATAGTACCTATGTACGCGTTATTTATATTTGTTTGCGAACACGGTTGAGCGGGCCGAGATAACCAGTTTCGAGTCAAAGATCTCATCTCACATCTCAGCAGCAGCACCAGCAGTGGGTAGCCATGTCGTTCCCACCACACGACAGTGAGTCGCGAGCCATCGCTGTCCAAATCACTCATCGATCTATCAACTTTACTATAGTTTCATCCGCGTTTAACTTCCCAGAGGAGGAAGAGAAAGTATTGAAATTTTGGCGCGAGATCGACGCGTTCCAAACCAGTCTCAAACTCTCCCAAGGTCGTCCCATATACTCCTTCTACGACGGGCCTCCCTTCGCTACCGGCTTGCCGCACTATGGACATCTCCTAGCCGGGACGATCAAGGTAATAGTTGCTCCATCACACTCCCAGACGCCTTTTCTTTTACCTCGAGATGTGACATCCCCTCATGTTTCTGTTTTTATTTTTATTTTTGTTTTTGTTTTATAGGACATCGTCACGCGCCACGCGCACGTCTCCGGTTTCCACGTCCCGCGCCGTTTCGGATGGGATACGCACGGCGTACCGGTGGAGCACGAAATCGACAAGAAACTTGGGATCAAATCGCGCGGGGACGTGCTCGAGATGGGCATCGACCGGTACAACGCCGAGTGTCGCGCCATCGTCATGCGTTATTCGTCCGAATGGCGCAGCACCGTCGAGCGCATGGGTCGCTGGATCGACTTTGACAACGACTACAAGACGCTCAACCTTAGCTTTATGGAGAGCGTTTGGTGGGCTTTCAAACGGCTCTTTGAGAGCGGCCTCGTCTATCGCGGTCTTAAGGTCATGCCTTACTCGACCGGATTGCTCACTCCGCTGTCGAACTTTGAGGCTGGGCAGAATTACAAGGAGGTCAACGATCCGGCAGGTGTGTTTGGAAATACAACGATGCTTGGTTGTTGCCGTTTTGCGCTAACTAACGATCGATTACACCACTAGTAACCGTTGCGTTCCCCCTCATAGACGACCCTACGACGTCTCTTTTGGCGTGGACGACGACCCCCTGGACGCTCCCCTCCAATCTCGCGCTCTGCGTACATCCCGATTTTAATTATATTAAAATATTTGACGAGGAACATGGCGTGAATTACATTCTGCTGGAATCTCGCTTACAGGCTATATACAAGGATCCAAAGAAGGCCAAGTTCAAGAAAGTCGGCGAGTTTAGCGGCGAGGACATGAGAGGTTGGAGGTACAATCCAGTGTTTGAGTATTTTACTGAGAAGGTGCGTGCGATCACGTCTTTTTATCTGGCACAAACCGTCATTGATGCCGAATTGGTCGGTCTTTTTCCCCAGTATGAGGACAGGGCTTTCCGCGTAGTGGTGGACACGTATGTGACAGACAAGGACGGCACGGGCATCGTTCATCAAGCACCCGGTTTTGGTGAAGATGACCACCGCATTGCGCTTGCCTATGAGGTCGTAAATGCGGACGAAATGCCACCGTGCCCGATTGACGATGCGGGGAGATTCACGAGCGAAGTCCCAGATTTCGTCGGGCAGTACGTAAAGGTCAGGATATTGCGTGACGCCACCGACGATGTACGCGGACTTATACCAGTGGACCAGGACGCAGACAAGGAGATCATAAAGACACTGAAAGCAAAAGGCCGGCTCGTCAAGCAGGACCAGGAAAGGCATCAATATCCATTCTGCTGGAGGTCAGGATGAAGCCTCCCATGGTGGTGGCTTCACTTTTTTGACTTCTGCCCTTGAAAGGTCGAATACTCCCATCTTATATCGTGCCTTCCCTGTGTGGAACGTGAAGGTATCACACGTCATTGATGACCTCGTGAAGAACAACGGCGAAACTCGGTGGTTCGTGGCCGTTCGGTTCTCATACCCGTGGCAGCAGACTGGAAGTTGAATGCTTTCTTTTTCACAGGGTGCCACAGAACGTTGGTGAGAATCGTTTCGGGAATTGGCTCGCCAACGCACGAGACTGGTCTATCTCTCGGAATCGCTACTGGGGCACCCCGATCCCGCTGTGGGTCTCTGATGACTTTGAAGAAGTACAGTTTTCACCCTTCTTTTTTGAAACATTCAACGAACGTCGATTGTTATGTGTTAGGTCATCGCAATTGGCTCTGTCGAGGAACTCGAGCAGTTATCGGGAGTAAAGGGCATCACGGACCTGCACTCAGACAAGATCGACCACATCACCATCCCGTCACGACAAAGTAAAGGGAATTTGAAGAGGATACCAGAGGTCTTTGATTGTTGGTTCGAGTCCGGGAGGTATGCCCTGTCTCCAAAGTCAGTTTCTGTGTTGGCATCTAAGAGATTGCAGTATGCCCTATGCCCAACTTCACTATCCTTTCGAAAACAAGGAGCTGTTCGAGAGTACATTCCCTGCGAATTTCATCTCTGAAGGTATTGACCAGACCCGGGGTTGGTTCTACACCCTGTTGGTCCTGTCTACGCATTTGTTCAGTAAGGCGCCGTGGCAGAATCTTATTGTCACTGGTCTCGTCCTTGCTGCGTAAGTCCTTCTACAGCTCTCGCGTGTTTTTACTTAGCGTGCTTAGCGACGGTAAGAAGATGAGCAAGAGCTTAAAGAACTACCCCGATCCCACCTTGATCCTTGACCGGTACGGAGCTGATGCCACGAGGTTTGTTCTTGCTGCTGTGCACCTCGTTCATGGCTAAATCAGGATATTGGCGTTAACAGGATGTTCCTCGTCAACTCTCCTATCGTTCGCGGCGACAATCTGCGCTTCCGGGAAGACGGAGTGCGAGAGGTCATCTCGCGCGTTCTTCTTCCCTGGCTCAACTCTTTCCGGTTCTTCCTCGGCCAGGTCGCGCTGCTGAAGAAGGCAGTGGGGCATGAGTTCCGATACGATGCCCATGCACCTGTATCAAGTAACGTCATGGACCGCTGGATCTTGGCTCGGTGCCAATCGCTCATCAAACTTGTCAAGGAGGAGATGGCGGCCTATCGCTTGTACACCATCATACCACGATTACTTGACCTGATTGATGAGCTTACGAACTGGTACATCCGCTTCAACCGTCGACGGCTCAAAGGAGAAGACGGTCTAGAGGACACCGTTGTGGCCTTAAATACTCTATTTGAGACATTGTTCACGCTTTGCCGAACGATGGTGGGTCCAGACAGTCGTTTTTTTTCAATATAGTCCTTCTGACCCTTGTGCAAGTCATCCTATACCCCATTCCTGACAGAGAATGTCTACCAGTCATTGCGGGCGTTCATCCCCGAGGACCCCAGCGCCGGTGACACGCGATCGGTCCACTTCTTACTGTTCCCTGACGTCAAGGAGGAATACTTCGACCCTACCATCGAACGTCAAGTGAAGCGCATGCAGACCGTCATCGAACTAACTCGGAATATCCGCGAACGCAACAATCTAAGTCTCAAGGTATGTCTTTAAGCTTGTCAGATTCAGACAGAAGTGATCCACTGACGATCCATTTCCAGACTCCGCTGAAAGAGCTGTTGGTTTTCCACCCTAATGAGGAATACCTAGAAGACGTTCGGTCTCTACAGAGATATATTCAATCCGAACTGAACGTCCGTGACGTCCTTGTCACTGCTGAGGAGACAACTGCCGGAGTGCGATACCGCGCGGTCGCCGATTGGGCAGTCCTAGGACGAAAATTGCGCAATAACTTGGGCAAAGTCAAAAGCGCGCTTCCCAGCCTTTCAAGCGATGACGTCAGATCATACATGCAGACAGGTCGCGTGACAGTTGCGGGTATCGAGCTCGTGGAGGGCGACCTGGTCGTACAGAGGTACATCGAAGTACCCGAGGGTGAGGGTGCGTACGCGACCCAGACGGACAACGATGTCGTCGTGCGTCTTGACATCCAGGTCCATCCCGAGCTCGCGCGTGAATGGCTAGCGCGCGAATTCATCAGTCGCGTGCAGAAACTTCGCAAGAAGGCAGGCTTGCAGGCGACAGACGACGTCGAGGTGTACTACCAGTTCGAGGAAGGTAATGGGGCTGAGCTTCGCGGTGCAATGCGCGAGCATGCGGAGGTCATAGAGCGGACAGTGCGGAGCGTACCTGCCGACGTGAGCAGGCGCAGAAGTGGTTCGAATATCATCATCGAGGAGGAGCAGGAGGTCGCGGAAACCAAGTTCTCGTTGTCACTGGTACGGCCTTGAGGAAAATGTATCTCTAGACGTAGGCGAAAGACAAAAGGAATGATTGTATTACACTGTGTGTAACTAGGAGTACAGATATCAAAACTGTGTGGCAGTTGCTGCCAATTAGGGGAATGGGGATGAATGTAGCACTAGTCACTTCTTGGTGGTCCCAAACCCACTGAAACCCATCATATTCATCATGTCGTCGCCTGCGCCGTCAACTT
>QLPC01000192.1:0-11730 GCA_003314055.1 Lactifluus hygrophoroides | reverse complement strand
GGCGCAAACCAGGGGACGAAGCCGCAGCCAACGCCCGTTGGCCACAACACTATCGAGCACAATAGCCTACACACAAGACCCGCGGACTTATGGGCAAGTCTTCGGGCAAACGGGTTTTGCCAGCCGAGCACAGACCCCATTTAGTCCTACGAGCCGATCACCGGCACTAAGTCAAAACCCCCCAGGAGGGTTCCCCGGAGGACCACCCGGAGGACCACCCGGAGGACCGCCCGGAGGACCACCTGGAGGACCACCTGGAGGACCACCCGGGGGAGGATTCCCGGGAGGGCAACCAGGGGGGCCCCCGGCAAATCCGCCTGCACCCGGAGGCGGCGGCGGCGGACCAGGATGGCCTGGAGGAGGTGGCGGAGGACCTGGATGGCCCGGAGGTGGCGGCGGCGGACCCGGACCAGGGGGACCTGGGGGCGGAGGATACGGAAACGGGGGGCTACGCGGAAATCCACCCGAAATCTTCGACGGCAACAGAACCAAATCGCAACGGTTCCTATCAGAATTGAAGCTATATTGGCTCATGAACTTTGCCAATCAAACAATAAACGTACCATTGGCAAAGGTAACCTTTGCCTTGAGCTTCATCCGGGGCCCAAAAGTCTTCGATTGGACCGAACGAATGACGAACACCATAGCCGACATGGTGGAACGCCCAATCGATCCGTACCTGCCCGACGATGACGCCCTGTGGGCCTACTTTGAAGGAGAATTTCGACGCGCCTTTACCGACACAATGAGCCAACAAAGGGCCCACGAAAAACTGCTAGAAGTCAAAATGAAAGGCTCGGATTTAGACGGCTATCTGGCCGAATTCGAGCACCTCCGAGCGCTCGCGGACTGGGGGCCCGACGACCAAGGAACGATCACCCTCTTTCGCAGAGGGCTCAGTCGCGGACTACAAGCGGCGATCATCAATCGGGTACGACCCCGCCCGGTGATGCTCACCGAGTGGGAACGAGCCGCGAGGGACATGCAGGACGTCTGGCTGGAGCTTCGCAGCACGCTCGGAGGAGGCGCATTCGGCGCAGATGGGAAAACAAGGGCCCCACAACCCCCGAAAGTGCGTCGGGACCCAAACGCAATGGACGTAGATGGCATGCAAGTCCGAGCACTCACAGCCGAAGAACGAAAGAAACTGCAAGAAGAAGGAAGATGCTTCTACTGCAAAGAAAAAGGGCACATGAGCCGAGCTTGCCCAAAGAAAAAGAAAGGGACCAAACCCTACGAAAGGACCACGGGCGGCAAGCCCTACGAAAAAGCGCAAGCACGCGCAGGCGAGGTCGAGGGAGCGAACACCGAGAACGAGGGCACCGTGGAAAGGCTGCAGCGAGAGTTCATTGATCTAGACGAAAAACAAAAAGACGAGCTTACTGACAAGCTCTTGGTCGAGGGTTTTTAAGGCGCTCCCACCTTCCGGTCTGGGTGAGGAGCACAGGGATGTCTGTAATGTACATTAGCAATGTGTCCGCAATCTACATGCCTTTCACATTCAGAAATGCCCGCGGAAAGACCGAAGAAAGAGCGCTAATCGACAGCGGCGCGACAGAAAATTTCATCGACCCCCGAACATTGAGGCGACTCGGCATCGGATCGCGACGACTTAAAACGCCCTGGAAGGTCTTCAATGTTGATGGAACGGAAAATCAGAAGGGGATGATAACGGAAGAATGCACACTGAATGTGCAGCGAGGAACCCGGGCGACCCAGCAAACGTTCTTTGTTACCGGGCTAGGGGGAGACCGGATCCTTCTGGGATACCCGTGGCTAAAGGAGTTCAACCCCGACATTGACTGGGGCAATCACACGGTGCAAGGGCCAAAGACGATGATAGAAACAACTTCATTTGGAAAGCCATCTAGTACACGAGGAGGAGCGGGGGCAGCAAGGCAATCAACTATAAGATTCGTCTCACCCGCGACCACTTGGGCGGCAAACAGAGCCAAACATTCGGAGAGGCCCGAGGTGCCACCCGAATACCAGAGGCACCATCAAGTGTTCTCGGAAGAAGCGGCCCGCCGATTCCCACCGGAAAGACCCGAGACGCACCGAATTAGGCTGAAACCCAACGCACCAGCAACCATAAATTGCAGAATCTATCCTCTGGCTCGAGGAGAAGATGAGGAAACAAAGAAATTCATTGAGAAGCAAAGAGAGAAGGGGTACATCAAATGGTGTGACCCTGCAGACGCCAAATGGACGGTACCCCTGTTCTTCAGAGAGAAAAAGGACGGGACCAAAAGGCCCATACAAGACTACCAACGGGTTAACGAATGGACAGAAAGAGACAACTACCCTATGCCAAGGATCGAACAAATCTTGGAACAAATGCATGGGAAGCACATATTCTCGACTATGGACCTCCGAGATGGGTACAACAACATACGCATAGCAGAAGAAGACCAGTGGAAGGGCGCGTTCAAAACCCCATTCGGCATCTATAAACCGACTGTACTGTTCTTCGGAATGTGTAATGCCCCAGCCACGTGCCAAAGAATGATGGATCGCGTCATGCTTCCCCTAACCAACGAGTACCCCAATGAAGTCTTTGTCTACATGGACGATATCCTGGTTGCCACAGGGCCAAATCTGGAACGGCATCGAGAAATAGTACACAAGGTACTGAAGAGGTTGAAAGAGGAGGACCTATTCCTAAAAGCGAGTAAGTGCCACTTTGAACAGCCCAAGGTGGCATACCTAGGAATAGAGGTGGAAGCGGGCAAAGTCAAGATGGACCCGGTCAAGGCTGATGGACTGATGAACTGGCCAGAAGAACTGCGCACCGTCAAGGAGGTGCGAAGTGCCCTAGGAGTGTTCGGCTACCAAAGACCATTTATCCAGGGATATGCGGAGCTCATTCGACCACTCACTAAATTGGTAAAGAAGGGAGCCGCGTTCATATGGGATGATAAGTGCAGGAAAGCCATCCAACAACTGAAGGACAGAGTGAGAGGGCGAAAGGACCTGAGCCAACCGGACTACACGAAACCGTTCTTCTTAGAGGTAGACGCTTCAGACTATGCCACAGGAGCCATCCTATACCAGAAAGACGAAAGAGGAAAGGCGAGAACCATCGGACACTATTCCTACACATTCAACCAAGCAGAGAGGGGGTACCAGATATACGACAAGGAATTACTGGCCATTGTGAAAGGGGTGGAAAGATGGCGGCACCTGCTCCTGGGGGCAGCCCACTCTACCACTATCTACACAGATCACAACAACTTACGATATTACCGGGAACCCCACAAAATCAGCCGCAGAGTGGCCAGATACCTCCCTCGGCTAAGTGAGTACCAATTCGTGCTGGTACACAAACCGGGCAAAAGTAACAGGGCCGATGGCTTGTCCCGATGGCCAGGGCTAGACAAAGGGGAACAAGACAACGAAGACGTCACGGTGCTTCCAGAAGAGCTATTTGCAGAAGCCATCAGAGTCACGGAAATTGAAGACCTGATGATCGAGAACCAAAGTGAGGTCATAATAGAAGAACTCCGAAAGAGACATGACCTCACAAAAGAAGAGGGCATATGGAAGAAAGAGGGGCGCATTGTGGTAACGGGGACGGACCCTATGAGAAAAAAAATACTCAGGGAATATCACGACCACCCCACAAGCGGGCACCCCGGAATCTCAAGGACGATCAAGGCAGTGATGCAGGACTACTGGTGGCCTGAACTCAAACACTACGTCACCAACTACATCAGAGGCTGTGGCGTTTGTCAAAGCACCAAGCCTCGAACCACTCAAGCAAAGCCACCACCGTACCCAATAACACCTAGAAAGGGGGCCCACCCATTTGAAACAATAGCTATGGACCTGATAGTAGACCTACCCAGGTCACAAGGGTATGACTCCATCTTGACAATCACCGACCACGACTGCACCAAAGCGGCAATTTTTCTGCCCTGCAACCAGACCATTGACGGACCTGGGGTCGCGGCATTATACGCCAAGCATGTGTTCCCCCATTTCGGCGTCCCTGGGAAGGTAATCAGCGACCGAGACCCCCGATTTGTATCCAAATTCAGCAAGGAACTGTGCAGGGTCCTAGGGATAGAAAGGAACGTGAGCAGCGCCTACCACCCTCAAACTGACGGGCAATCAGAAAGGTCGAATCAATGGCTGGAGCAATACCTAAGGATCTACAGCAATTACCAACAAGATGACTGGGCTGGAATGTTACCAATGGCGCAATTCGTCCACAACTCCTGGCCCAGCTCAACAACGGGGTTCACGCCATACCAGTTACTAATGGGGTTTGAGCCAAAAATACACGTCCCAAAGGGGGCAATCAGCGAAGCGCCGATGCTGGAAGAAAGGGGAGGGGTCTTACGAAAGCTAAGGGAGCGTGCCCAAGAAGCCATTCAGAAGGCCCAGGCCATGATGGTGACGTACTATGACAAGAGGAAGGGGCAGCGTCATTTTAAACCTTACAAACTGGGGGAGAAAGTCTGGCTGGAAGCCAAGAACATTAAGACATCACACCCCACTGCAAAACTAGCGCCCAAAAGGTACGGACCCATGACCATCACCAAGGTCATATCACCGGTGACGTACCAATTGCAAATACCGAGCATGTGGAAAATCCATAACACCTTCCATGCATCACTATTAAGCCCGTACAGGGAAAGCCTCGAACATGGACCAAACTACCCTGAACCAGCACCCGAATTAGTCGATGGGGAACCAGAGTTCGAAGTAGAAGAAATTCGGGGGTCACGACGTCATGGGAGGGGGCGAGGCCTCCAATACCTGGTTCATTGGAAGGGGTACAGTGACGCAGAAGACACGTGGGAACCGGCAAAAAACATCCACGCACCAGACCTGGTAAAGGCTTTTCACCAGCGAAAGCCTATGGCCATCAAAGGGATAAAAGCCAGGGAAGAAGTGGGGAGACCGACATGTTCCCCCGCTCTTCACTCCACGACTACGATGCACCCCAAAGAACGCTCTCAACTCTCTTCTACTCCCCGGAGGGGGCCCATGCGGCGCACTTCAGGACCGAAAACGGGCTTAGGCCCCTACAACACCCACCGCATGCAGCTCCGATCGAGTACCACGGCGACGACCAGCACCAGTGTCGAGACCCCAAGGGTCAAGAAACCCCAGCAATGGAAGGAGAAGGGCCGGATGATGCCGTGGCCCCAGTACAACCCCTACAAGCAGTGGGTTCTCGGCAACAGGCGCGCCATGAGCGAGCCACTAGCAGAGACAGCCGCCCACCAGCGGGCACCCATGGAGGTGGTGTCCACCCTCCTGGGACCATACGGCAATGTAGTGGAGACAACGACAAGGAAAGTAGCGGCGGAGAAGATTGGGGCGCCGATCCCCCAGCTGAAGAAGGTATACAGGGAGTGGCAGGACCAACTACAGGCGGCCCTACCGCAGAGAGGGGAGGAGCCGGAGCTGGAGCTGAGGTACCCCACCTGCGACTAGGTGCCTGGTGGGCCAGGCCCTGGAGGAGGGGGGTAATGCCACGGATCCGACGGAGGCAGGTGGACTGGACCTACGTTCTCACGGTCAGGTGCCGCTGCCCTTGGTTGGTGGTAGAGTGGTGTGGCAGGCAATGGTGCGTAGTAAGGGAGCCGGATCCTTGGGAGTTGCCGGCGGACTGGTAGTGGCTGTACCGTACTAGTGGCTTGATGGAGGCTGAAACCTCCAGTTAGTGGCTGTACCATATATGTGGCTTGATGGAGGCTGAAACCTCCAGTTAGTGGCTGTACCATACATGTGGCTTGATGGGGGCTGAAACTAGCAATAGGTGTACTAGGATTCCATGTATATAAGGCAGTGTAAATGGGGACTTAATCCCCATCTCGAATTCTTACTTCGCTCTTGAATCACACTTGAAGTCAGTCCTGCTACTTGTGTGCCTCAACCTCCTTATTCTTCTCATTCTCATTCCACTCAAGAAGCGGCTTGGACTTCGTCCTTGGCCCCTTCACTCGTACCTCACTGTTATAACACTTGGCATTTGCCTTGTGTTCATTTGTTACTTGTTCTTGTGCCAATCTAGGCCACGGTCCGTGTGAACCGTAGCACCTGCAGTCCCCACCAGCCGTCGGCATTCAGCCAACTCTGACTCCAAACAGCGCCCAGCTTTCCATTTTCAGGTGTTTACTACAAATAAAGGCGCAAAAAAGTGAAAAAAAGGGAAGGGCTGTTAACTGTGGTCACACCAGAGGGGGCCATGACATCGTCTCCACTGCTACCGAACATCTGCCCCACTTCCTTTCCGAGACTAGTGGCTCAGTCTTCAAAGGCGGATGCCTTCAATTTTGGCAGGGGAGCCAAGCAAATACATACCTGGACCCGAACAGGCCAGTCTCAGGGACAGTGGCTAGTGGCGGAGGATTAACTCCACATTCACCGCAACTTTCATGGGCTCATCACATGAGCCAAATTTCATAGTCCGAATCATGAAAGTCGCGGCTCAATTTTGAACATGGTTACTTACATACAGAGTACTGTATATACAGTACAGTATCCTGACTTGGAGGAATTCACTCACTCATGGAGATTTGAAACTCCGACTAGGTCATCTTTCTCCTGTTCGCTCACTTCCTTGACTGTACGGGGCTGCCGCATTATCCATCTACTGCAGTAGCGCTGCAGCCCGTAGTGGGTGTTTTCTGGACTGTAATAGGAATCGCGCCCATAACAACAGAACCGAAGGTGTCATAAGAGCTCCACAGACGCAGACTTCCTCCTTCCAGGGTATGTGACCATCTAGCGCAGCTTCCACTGCCCCAATAAGTAATGTCAATGTCTTGACTTTCCTCAATTTAGACTCCATGAATATTTTGGAAAAGCAAGAGTCTATTGGTGATGACCAGGACGAGCTCAATATTGAGTCTGTCATTGCCAATGAGAATATCAATCCCAGCATCTTTAGCATACGCAACACGCTTGAGCAGCCTGGTGCTAGGGCGTATACAACATTAGAACTTCACGGTCAGTCAATATAGTTAGCGTGGACACCGTGTTTAACATGCCAAGTGCAGTCCAGATTCATAACAGTAAAATTGACCTGAACCCACTGTACCAACAGGGTGTGTGTTCTTTAACAGTTTTCTGATCAATTGCCCCGTTTACAGAGGGAAAAGACGTTGTCTGGCCTACAGGAAAGCAAATGGAAATCATTGATTCGCTCTTCCACAATTTCTATATCGCGCCTATAATATTTGCGGTGATGCAAGACGAGGACGGGGAGGAAGTACGCGTCTGTGTGGATGGAAAACAACGTCTCACGAGCATCGTGAAGTTCCTAGATGGTCATGTAAGCCCTGCTGCTCTTGCCTTTGGATGAAATTCACCCCTTGCTTTTCTTACTGTAGATTGCATGTGCGTGATCCCCCGGCATGTCCCTGGCTTGTGATGTGTGACAGGCACGCGCATTAGACAGGGATCCTGATACTTGAAAATTGTGGTGGTACCAAGTTCCAGCCGTTCATAAAGGCAAGCGAAATGAGATAACCCCAGAAGGAAAAAGGAAATTTGAAGGGAAACGGATAACTTGTGGTATGGCAAGCTTTGTCCAGAGTTCTTGTCACGGAGGCTGATCGAACCCAAGTGGAATACCGGGCGCTTTCGCCAATCTTGGAGCGTGAAGTTTTCCAGCGCGTACAGTTGGGAATGAGCCTCAGCGCTGCAGGTGTGGTTTTCTTTGGCATTCTGCGACAGAGATGGTCCCATGGTTAAACTTTTTTGTAGAAAAGTTGCAAGCTATTGCCTCTCCCTGGGCAGATTACACAAACGAGCTCGACATGAAATACGTCTCCATTGGTGGGGGCTTGGCTAGCCATATCGAATTTGATGCGCGACGGGGGAGGACTTTTCAGAATCTTGCTTCCATGCTATATTGCTGTGAGGATGTTAAACTGCAGCGTACTCCGTCAGCAATACAGCTGGAAAAATGGCTACGTGGGCCAAGGGAACCTTCCCGGACATTCAAATCTAGAGTAGAGCGCGTGTTATCAAACCTACTCAAGATCTGTTCCGATTCGAGTCTGAACAAGGGTTTTACTGGGTTCTCTTCCAAGGTTTCACCTGCAGAGTTCGTCTTCACTGGTACGTGATCTTCCCTGGCTAAAGCGGTCTACCTAGTGCACCCTTTTCCCTAGGGGTCCTACTCTACGTGATGCATGACGACACAGGAGACTTCCGTGATAGGGAGATGGCCGCGGGGATACTTCATTTACGACATGAGCTGCGACAGGCACACAAGGACGTATGATTGAATTCACAGGTTTGCAAACACTGTTGGGCGATCATCAATACCATAAATGAGCGCAAGGTGAATCTCAGTTTGACCTCTATGATACAGAGGGTAGCCCCAAATGGCGCTGTCTCTGGTAAAGTGACCAAGCGCAAGAGGACCGATGACAACAGTGGGGATGATAAGACGCAATCTCCCCTTCCAGTCTCCAAGACAAGAAAGGCAATGGTTACTTCCATGCGCTAAAAGCGGGGCTGAGCACATACATCTGGTGTGATCTCTTTTGAACCAAGTATAGCGATGCCGTAATTCTTATTGCATGATGTCCACCTACAGTCAATCACCAGTCAATGACGCACCCAAATAAGATCACTCTTGGAAATTTCTGATAACAGGAACATAAAGATTTTTAACTGACAGATGCTTGGAAATGCATCTTAGGCTATACAATATCAACTTATAATCTCAGATTTCAGTTGTTGAATGATACATCGCACCTTATCAATTTCGCAAGGCAAGATCAGTGCAATACCAGTCAATGGTGCAGTTGTCACGTTGGGCCTAATTTAGAAATTTTGCTTAGTCACTACAGTCAATCACCGGTCATGACGCACCCAGTACTGTAATTGTGACATGAATGTGACAATCTGTATCTGGTCATCCATATTAAGCAAAATTTCATCCTTTCGGTCATTCTCGCTCAACACAAGCGTCTGATAGAACTCAAAATACATGTATCTTGACCTTGGCTGAATGTGACACAGACATACCAAAAATAACTGGCTCTTTTGCAATAATTAATCTTGAGATTTGCAAATCTAAATTCACTTTCAGGTGGCATTGATACTGATTTGGGTGTATCAACACATCGAAACATCTCAGAGCTTATTAATTTCGGCCTTGTGTACAGTTGATATACTCAAACATAATGCAAAAAGAATTAGGATAATTGCTTGAAAAATGAGATCAGAAATGTGCTTTGCACCATTGACCAGGGTACGTCATTGACCGGTGAATACCAGTGAATGACTGTATGCCACTTTCTTTGTTTATCAGGCACGGATTTGACACTAGTCGCATCACTATTCCCTCTCAATACACTCACGCAGATACAGTACCTCAAGGTTACCATCACAACTTTTCATCTGGATATATAAACATGCCCTCCTATAGATCAATCTCATAATCCATAATGCTCTTGATGAGCGCCAGGGACTTCAGCTATCGACACTACTCCATCTTATCCATCGTTTTACACGATATCAGCCCTGCATAATTTCTGTTGTGCAAATCCATTGTGCTCTGTATCCGAACCTGGCTCATTGGCTTTGGTTGAATACATCTCTCACACTCACTCCACCTACCTCATGTATAGTACAGCATTGCCACCTCACTTTATTGCGTTGTGAAGTCGGCCAAGGTATCAAAGACTTTATTTGGCCCAAGCCTTCGATGATTAGAGCGAACCCCTCGTGGGTGTTCAAGCAGCATTTCCTAGTCTAGTCAGGAATCTTCAGGTACAAGTAGGGAAATTGTTTCTTACAGTACAGTGGTATGGTACTGTATGTCCTGGCAATAGAAGTATGCCACATCTCTCCAAACAACATCTATGGGCGCATCCCCACCACCAAAAACCGTCCTACGACTTGTGTATCGTCAACTCGTGCTAGCAAACGTGCGTATTTGCAGACCGTTGCCAGTGGGATGTAACCCATCCCCTGATTGCAAACACTCACAGGATCTAGCTGAAACAAAAGCGTCAGCTTTCTGTCCTCGCACAAATAGCTTTAAATATATGTCACTAAGTTAGGGATAATTGTGCTTCGACAGTCCCCTGGTGGTTACCCGAGCATGGACATCCGTCGTTCAGTGGAGCGGGCGGGAAGAGACGGTCCGTGACGTAAACGCTGTACGTTTATACAGTTTCAGTGCGGCTACAGGTTTTTCATCATTCAACCCGACCACCATCATCTTCACTTACAGTGAGACAGCGCAGACGATCGTTGTTGTATCTTTGTTATCGTGTGCCTGCATTCTTGCACACGCAGCAAGGCTGCAACCATCTCACTCTAGATCTTCTTCAGTTCACTTTCCTTCTCGTTTGGTCCTTCAAGCGTCTACCCCCGGCTTTCTTTCTCGCTCCACCTCACCACGAACCGAGAGTTTCCGCTGCACAGTGAGTGGTATTCCATTATATGTGTGTGTGTGATGATGGGGTGGGACGGCAAGAGATAGTCATAAGAATTGGATACCGTTCTTCCATGCCGCAGTCGGTGTGCGAGCAGCCGGGTGGTTGTTAGGCTGGGACTGGGCCTGCAATCTAATGTTGAAGTCGGAGGCAGACACTGAGTAGTTCCTCTGATTTAGAGGGGAGTTCGGGTGGTTCACAAGAGAGATCTCAAGAGCGGGCTCAAGAGGGATAGGAAGTCGCTGGTACAAGTCCCTGTTATTGAAGAAGACTGAACTGAAGAAAGACAAGTAGACTACGGATGGCTACTTATATACAAGGTGGGATACGCTGAGTCAGATCAAGAAGTAAGCAATGAGTAATCATCAGTAAGCGGCTGAGTAATGATGAGTGAGCATGCTTGGTAATGGTACAGATCGGTAAGCAGAAGTGGTGGGAGTACGTCAAGTAAGTGAGTAAGCAACAAATGGGGTAGGGGGGTTTGACGTAAGGAGTACAGCATCCTTCTTTGTTTCTTACCACCATGTCCTATGCGTCTGTGGTGGCTTCATCCTCTTCTGCCCCTGGGACCTCTGCGGTGTTGGCACCAGCCCATGCTGCGAAGTCCCCAGAGCCTGTGATCTGTCCCCCGACGGTGAGGCCTGTTGCTGCTGCTGTCCCGTCAACGGGCTCAGGGGTTTCTAAACGTCAGCGCCCCAAGCGCAAAAAATCTCGTTCCCCCTCCTCTTCTCCTCCATCCTCCAATTCGACGGTCAAGGCTGTCAAGCGGGTCCGGGTCGAGGCCCCTCCTCCTACTCCGGTCGAGGGCGTCGACGAGGTTGCTCACTCCGGCCTCACCCTGGAGCAGCTTCTTGAGTTTGAGTCGCTCGAGAACCTCAACTTCGATTTCAAGGCTCCTTCTCCTTCCACCTCTGAGGCGACAGTCCTCAAGGTCTTCCGTCTGCGCTGGCATGTCGCCCGCGACTTTGATATTCCCAACATTTCCTCTGCCACCAAAGCAGGAAATGGCGACTTCGATTGGGTTGAGTTCGCTCCCCTTTTCCACTCCCACCTGGTGCAACGGGCCCGTGCCCTTGTGCCTCACCCTGTGCCCTGTGCCCTGGTGAAACAGGTGATGTTTTCTTTCCTTTTGGACGTTCTCAACGGTCGCGGCCCAGGTGCCGCGCGCTTCTTTCATCTCCGCACATCACGTCCGGGGGTTGCCGGCGGAGGGCGTAAGCCCAAGGATGCCCAGGCCCCCCCCGTGGTGACTCCAGCCCCTCAAACGGCTGCGGTGGTGACGCCCGCTCCCACGCGGGTGACAAAAAAGAAG